>JARBWI010000589.1:12500-18857 GCA_037576405.1 Campoplex capitator | reverse complement strand
GTCCAACATTTCGTTCGTTTCGAACGTCGTTTTCTACATACCGCCTAGGGCGTTGACCCACGTCAAGGGCCATTCGGTCATAGACACCGACCCGTGGTCATGCTGCGTTGGACGATATTAAACGAAGAGGATCCCCGATTTTTTTTTTCAAAAACGGTTCGCCGCCTTCGCGATTTAAATATGTTGTTCTCCGAGATTCGAGAGAAAGGGATATATATTTTAAAAATAAAATATACATCGCACAAAGTATTTTACTTTGTACTCGTCGTCGTCGACGACGACGACGACCTTTCTTTGATTATAGGTACGAGAGCGCATCAACTCTAGACCTGCGGTCGAACGGTCTTAAGCACGGCCGTAAAGGGGAAAAAGTTGACGCTCGACTGATGTTGGACGCGCGAGGGTATAGTTGGGAAACATAAAATTTTCGGTTTCAACATTTCACGAGGAGGCTTTTCGCCATTGCTCGGAATTCAACTTTGTTATTCGACAGATATTATTATTAATATTGATGACGAAAATATACTTTTTGTTAATTGTATTTTTTTTTTTTTTTTTTTTTCTCTTCACCGAAAGTATACCAAACGTACGCGGGAAATGCGTTCTACGAAATGGAAAAAAAAAAAAACATTTTCTCGTTTCTTCTCCAATGCTCTGAAGAAATTTTTGATCGGACGTCGAAAATTCTCGAAAGAGCGTTCTCCGAGCGTTAGAATTTTTTTCCAAATTTCGCCGGCGTTCGACGTCCGAGAAATTTTTTTCCCCGTTTTCTTCATTCCTTCAAGGGTTATTCGATCGGACGTTGGACGCCTATTGAATAAGCGGGCGTTCGAGATCCGAGAACGTCTGTCGATAGACATTTGCTCGATAACCGTCGTTTTGCTCTCCTCGGACGTTGAACGCCAATTTTCACGATGGCGTTCGACGTCCGAGAAATCTTTATTTTTTTATTTTCTCGTTTCTCTCTCCAATGCTCTCCGAGACGTCTCGTTTAGGATCGGACGTCGAACGGCCAATTCTCGAAAGAGCGTTCGACGTCCGAGCGGATATAGTTTATAATTTTTTTCCAATATTTCGCCGGCGTTCGACGTCCGAGAAATTTTTTTCTCCCCGTTTTCTTCATTCCTTCAAGGGTTATTCGACCGGACGATGGACGCCTATTGAATAAGCGGGCGTTCGAGATCCGAGAACGTCTGTCGATAGACATTTGCTCGATTCCCGTCGTTTTGCTCTCCTCGGACGTTGAACGCCAATTTTCACGATGGCGTTCGACGTCCGAGAAATCTTTATTTTTTTATTTTCTCGTTTCTCTCTCCAATGCTCTCCGAGACGACTCGTTTAGGATCGGACGTCGAACGGCCAATTCTCGAAAGAGCGTTCGACGTCCGAGCGCATATAGTATATAATTTTTTTCCAATATTTCGCCGGCGTTCGACGTCCGAGAAATTTTTTTCTCCCCGTTTTCTTCATTCTTCAAGGGTTATTCGATCGGACGTTGGACGCCTATTGAATAAGCGGGCGTTCGAGATCCGAGAACGTCTGTCGATAGACATTTGCTCGATTGCCGTCGTTTTGCTCTCCTCGGACGTTGAACGCCAATTTTCACGATGGCGTTCGACGTCCGAGAAATCTTTATTTTTTTATTTTCTCGTTTCTCTCTCCAATGCTCTCCGAGACGTCTCGTTTAGGATCGGACGTCGAACGGCCAATTCTCGAAAGAGCGTTCGACGTCCGAGCGCATATAGTATATAATTTTTTTCCAATATTTCGCCGGCGTTCGACGTCCGAGAAATTTTTTTCTCCCCGTTTTCTTCATTCCTTCGAGGGTTATTCGATCGGACGTTGGACGCCTATTGAATAAGCGGGCGTTCGAGATCCGAGAACGTCTGTCGATAGACAATTTGCTCGATAACCGTCGTTTTGCTCTCCTCGGACGTTGAACGCCAATTTTCACGATGGCGTTCGACGTCCGAGAAATCTTTATTTTTTTATTTTCTCGTTTCTCTCTCCAATGCTCTCCGAGACGTCTCGTTTAGGATCGGACGTCGAACGGCCAATTCTCGAAAGAGCGTTCGACGTCCGAGCGGATATAGTTTATAATTTTTTTCCAATATTTCGCCGGCGTTCGACGTCCGAGAAATTTTTTTCTCCCCGTTTTCTTCATTCCTTCAAGGGTTATTCGACCGGACGATGGACGCCTATTGAATAAGCGGGCGTTCGAGATCCGAGAACGTCTGTCGATAGACATTTGCTCGATTCCCGTCGTTTTGCTCTCCTCGGACGTTGAACGCCAATTTTCACGATGGCGTTCGACGTCCGAGAAATCTTTATTTTTTTATTTTCTCGTTTCTCTCTCCAATGCTCTCCGAGACGACTCGTTTAGGATCGGACGTCGAACGGCCAATTCTCGAAAGAGCGTTCGACGTCCGAGCGGATATAGTTTATAATTTTTTTCCAATATTTCGCCGGCGTTCGACGTCCGAGAAATTTTTTTCTCCCCGTTTTCTTCATTCCTTCAAGGGTTATTCGACCGGACGATGGACGCCTATTGAATAAGCGGGCGTTCGAGATCCGAGAACGTCTGTCGATAGACATTTGCTCGATTGCCGTCGTTTTGCTCTCCTCGGACGTTGAACGCCAATTTTCACGATGGCGTTCGACGTCCGAGAAATCTTTATTTTTTTATTTTCTCGTTTCTCTCTCCAATGCTCTCCGAGACGACTCGTTTAGGATCGGACGTCGAACGGCCAATTCTCGAAAGAGCGTTCGACGTCCGAGCGCATATAGTATATAATTTTTTTCCAATATTTCGCCGGCGTTCGACGTCCGAGAAATTTTTTTCTCCCCGTTTTCTTCATTCCTTCAAGGGTTATTCGACCGGACGATGGACGCCTATTGAATAAGCGGGCGTTCGAGATCCGAGAACGTCTGTCGATAGACATTTGCTCGATAACCGTCGTTTTGCTCTCCTCGGACGTTGAACGCCAATTTTCACGATGGCGTTCGACGTCCGAGAAATCTTTATTTTTTTATTTTCTCGTTTCTCTCTCCAATGCTCTCCGAGACGTCTCGTTTAGGATCGGACGTCGAACGGCCAATTCTCGAAAGAGCGTTCGACGTCCGAGCGGATATAGTTTATAATTTTTTTCCAATATTTCGCCGGCGTTCGACGTCCGAGAAATTTTTTTCTCCCCGTTTTCTTCATTCCTTCAAGGGTTATTCGACCGGACGATGGACGCCTATTGAATAAGCGGGCGTTCGAGATCCGAGAACGTCTGTCGATAGACATTTGCTCGATTCCCGTCGTTTTGCTCTCCTCGGACGTTGAACGCCAATTTTCACGATGGCGTTCGACGTCCGAGAAATCTTTATTTTTTTATTTTCTCGTTTCTCTCTCCAATGCTCTCCGAGACGACTCGTTTAGGATCGGACGTCGAACGGCCAATTCTCGAAAGAGCGTTCGACGTCCGAGCGCATATAGTATATAATTTTTTTCCAATATTTCGCCGGCGTTCGACGTCCGAGAAATTTTTTTCTCCCCGTTTTCTTCATTCCTTCAAGGGTTATTCGATCGGACGTTGGACGCCTATTGAATAAGCGGGCGTTCGAGATCCGAGAACGTCTGTCGATAGACATTTGCTCGATAACCGTCGTTTTGCTCTCCTCGGACGTTGAACGCCAATTTTCACGATGGCGTTCGACGTCCGAGAAATCTTTATTTTTTTATTTTCTCGTTTCTCTCTCCAATGCTCTCCGAGACGTCTCGTTTAGGATCGGACGTCGAACGGCCAATTCTCGAAAGAGCGTTCGACGTCCGAGCGGATATAGTTTATAATTTTTTTCCAATATTTCGCCGGCGTTCGACGTCCGAGAAATTTTTTTCTCCCCGTTTTCTTCATTCCTTCAAGGGTTATTCGACCGGACGATGGACGCCTATTGAATAAGCGGGCGTTCGAGATCCGAGAACGTCTGTCGATAGACATTTGCTCGATTCCCGTCGTTTTGCTCTCCTCGGACGTTGAACGCCAATTTTCACGATGGCGTTCGACGTCCGAGAAATCTTTATTTTTTTATTTTCTCGTTTCTCTCTCCAATGCTCTCCGAGACGACTCGTTTAGGATCGGACGTCGAACGGCCAATTCTCGAAAGAGCGTTCGACGTCCGAGCGCATATAGTATATAATTTTTTTCCAATATTTCGCCGGCGTTCGACGTCCGAGAAATTTTTTTCTCCCCGTTTTCTTCATTCCTTCAAGGGTTATTCGATCGGACGTTGGACGCCTATTGAATAAGCGGGCGTTCGAGATCCGAGAACGTCTGTCGATAGACATTTGCTCGATAACCGTCGTTTTGCTCTCCTCGGACGTTGAACGCCAATTTTCACGATGGCGTTCGACGTCCGAGAAATCTTTATTTTTTTATTTTCTCGTTTCTCTCTCCAATGCTCTCCGAGACGTCTCGTTTAGGATCGGACGTCGAACGGCCAATTCTCGAAAGAGCGTTCGACGTCCGAGCGGATATAGTTTATAATTTTTTTCCAATATTTCGCCGGCGTTCGACGTCCGAGAAATTTTTTTCTCCCCGTTTTCTTCATTCCTTCAAGGGTTATTCGACCGGACGATGGACGCCTATTGAATAAGCGGGCGTTCGAGATCCGAGAACGTCTGTCGATAGACATTTGCTCGATTCCCGTCGTTTTGCTCTCCTCGGACGTTGAACGCCAATTTTCACGATGGCGTTCGACGTCCGAGAAATCTTTATTTTTTTATTTTCTCGTTTCTCTCTCCAATGCTCTCCGAGACGACTCGTTTAGGATCGGACGTCGAACGGCCAATTCTCGAAAGAGCGTTCGACGTCCGAGCGCATATAGTATATAATTTTTTTCCAATATTTCGCCGGCGTTCGACGTCCGAGAAATTTTTTTCTCCCCCGTTTTCTTCATTCCTTCAAGGGTTATTCGATCGGACGTTGGACGCCTATTGAATAAGCGGGCGTTCGAGATCCGAGAACGTCTGTCGATAGACATTTGCTCGATTGCCGTCGTTTTGCTCTCCTCGGACGTTGAACGCCAATTTTCACGATGGCGTTCGACGTCCGAGAAATCTTTATTTTTTTATTTTCTCGTTTCTCTCTCCAATGCTCTCCGAGACGTCTCGTTTAGGATCGGACGTCGAACGGCCAATTCTCGAAAGAGCGTTCGACGTCCGAGCGCATATAGTATATAATTTTTTTCCAATATTTCGCCGGCGTTCGACGTCCGAGAAATTTTTTTCTCCCCGTTTTCTTCATTCCTTCAAGGGTTATTCGATCGGACGTTGGACGCCTATTGAATAAGCGGGCGTTCGAGATCCGAGAACGTCTGTCGATAGACATTTGCTCGATAACCGTCGTTTTGCTCTCCTCGGACGTTGAACGCCAATTTTCACGATGGCGTTCGACGTCCGAGAAATCTTTATTTTTTTATTTTTCTCGTTTCTCTCTCCAATGCTCTCCGAGACGTCTCGTTTAGGATCGGACGTCGAACGGCCAATTCTCGAAAGAGCGTTCGACGTCCGAGCGGATATAGTTTATAATTTTTTTCCAATATTTCGCCGGCGTTCGACGTCCGAGAAATTTTTTTCTCCCCGTTTTCTTCATTCCTTCAAGGGTTATTCGACCGGACGATGGACGCCTATTGAATAAGCGGGCGTTCGAGATCCGAGAACGTCTGTCGATAGACAATTTGCTCGATTCCCGTCGTTTTGCTCTCCTCGGACGTTGAACGCCAATTTTCACGATGGCGTTCGACGTCCGAGAAATCTTTATTTTTTTATTTTCTCGTTTCTCTCTCCAATGCTCTCCGAGACGTCTCGTTTAGGATCGGACGTCGAACGGCCAATTCTCGAAAGAGCGTTCGACGTCCGAGCGGATATAGTTTATAATTTTTTTCCAATATTTCGCCGGCGTTCGACGTCCGAGAAATTTTTTTCTCCCCGTTTTCTTCATTCCTTCAAGGGTTATTCGACCGGACGATGGACGCCTATTGAATAAGCGGGCGTTCGAGATCCGAGAACGTCTGTCGATAGACATTTGCTCGATAACCGTCGTTTTGCTCTCCTCGGACGTTGAACGCCAATTTTCACGATGGCGTTCGACGTCCGAGAAATCTTTATTTTTTTATTTTCTCGTTTCTCTCTCCAATGCTCTCCGAGACGACTCGTTTAGGATCGGACGTCGAACGGCCAATTCTCGAAAGAGCGTTCGACGTCCGAGCGGATATAGTTTATAATTTTTTTCCAATATTTCGCCGGCGTTCGACGTCCGAGAAATTTTTTTCTCCCCGTTTTCTTCATTCCTTCAAGGGTTATTCGACCGGACG
>JARBWI010000589.1:5000-7500 GCA_037576405.1 Campoplex capitator | reverse complement strand
GTAGGCATCGAATGGTCGTCCGATTTGTCGTCCCTCGGGTGAGAACGGAACGCCCAGATATTTCCACTGATCAGATCTCTTAAGAGCTGGCATAGGCCTGCCCTGACAGTGAAAAATGGTTTGAGCATCTACCACGCTCTTCTTCCGGTGCGGTGCATTCCGTATGGCGACAGTAAAACTCTTGCCAGCGTTAACGGAAAGACCGCACTCCGAGAGGAAGTCAGTAGAGGTGTCAAGTAGACTCTGTAGACCTTGCGGCGTGGCGGCGAAAAATATGAGATCATCGGCGAATGCCGAAGCATTCACCTTACTCTCGCCAACCCTTATCCCTACGTCAGCTGGAAGCCGGCGTAATAGGCGTTCAACTATCATATTGAATATGATAGGGGATAAAGGGTCTCCCTGCTTCACTCCACAAGTGGGGTGAATGGGGTTAGATTGCCAACGGTCGCAGGCCAATCGAGTCTTACTGTGGTGGTAGGTGTCCATGACATAGTCAACCATTAAATCTGGTAGTCCCATCTCTTCGAGTGTGGACTTTATTGCTTCGTGGGAGACGGAGTCAAAGGCTTTGGCTACGTCGATTGACGCAAGGAACAACGGCTTAAACTTCTGTCTATGATACCGAAGTATCATGTCGAGAAGAAAGACATTCTCCGAGCATCCGTCGACCGGCCTAAATGCTCTTTGTCTCTCGTCAAGCTCCACTACGTGAGAGATTCTAGTCGCAAAGATCTTGTGAAACGTACGAGTGATAACTGATGATACTGTAATTGGTCGGAAATCCCCAGGGGAGTCCGCACCATCCTTTTTCGGAATCAAGGTGGTTTTAGATTCCAGGAGGTGTCTCGGCAGTTTGCCACAGATCATCAGTAAGTTGAATACCCTCAAGAGGATACCAACTGGCACAGCTCGTAGCTGCCTGACCGTCACACCATCCGGACCCGGTGACGTGCTCAGTTCAGGCATTGCTTTTTCAATCTCGTCACTTGTAATGGGAGCCCAGAGATCTGCCCTGACTTTCCGTTTGTCACGCACACAAGGTGACGTTCCACTCCCATCAGTCATGATTCGCGTCCAAAACGGAATCATGACCTCGCTGGGAGGTGTACTGGTCGTAGCTCTATCCTTGAGAAGTGTCCGGAGACACCTACAAGGGTTACGCTTCCAGAGGCTCTGGACACGTGCATACTCAAGTCGCCTGGCATTCTTTTTGACGGAACGCGCGGATCGTCTGAGTTCTCCCGGTCCAGGGTCTCTGCGTGGAGCATTGGATGTTCGATAGTGTTTGTGATTGTGCGGAAAGACAGTTAGGAGGTAGATGGTGACTTCCTCCAGAAGTCCTTCCCTGGACCCTCTCTTGAGCGAACTCACCATGTTCTCGAGAAGTTCCGCGCTATAATCTTTCGTCTTAAGGGGTTTCAGGCTGCACAGGAAGTTGAGAATAATTCTCAGATCTTCCTCGGTGTTATCAAGTGGGATACCTTCCTCAAGCTGAGCATCCGGGGGATCGCTTTCCCGAATTGGACCATCCACATGTGGATTCGCCTCCTCGGGTAGCATGTCCTCGCGAACCGCCTGATTCCGGTATTCCGCAGCCATCTGAAGGACGAGGTTTTTGTGAGAAACCTTTCGCCTTTGCCCTTTAATCGACTCAAGAGTTCTAGCAGGAAAGACTTGGCAGAGCGCAACATTGAGGAATTTCTCCCCCTCGTTCGAAAGTTGCGCCTCCCGTCTCGCCAGAAGCAATGACTCTTCTTCAGACCAACGTGCCTTTATTGCTTGCACATTCTGCTGGGCGTCGTACCAGTCCTTGTGCCCTCGCTGGTGATGTACTCCCCGCCCGCGGGCGGTTTGGAATAGCCGATCACAGCCGGCATACAGACACGGATACGACGCTCGTTCGAGGTTTGGCGCAGAGCCAGCAGTCTCAATCTCGCCATCAGTTGGGCCGGTTGAGCCAGAGGGCTCGCCGGTTGATGATGGTAGGGCCGGGCCCGTCCATCCATCCGAGGCTTTGCGTGTTCGATTTGCACCAACTGTTTGACCTTCGCCCGGGCTGGTAACCCATATGGACTCAGGCACGCAGCGGCAAGTGTTAGCTTGGCTCTTCCATGAGGGAAGAGTTACTAATGGCTGGACCCTTTATTGCATATAAATATACAAAGTGAGAGGACCTTGCTTGCTAAACTAAGACTCAGATAAGACAGTCAAACCAATTACACGTTTCAAGGCCCGAAGACCCATCTAGACGTGCACCGTCTGACCAAATCTTAAGAGAGTCATAGTTACTCCCGCCGTTTACCCGCGCTTGCTTGAATTTCTTCACGTTGACATTCAGAGCACTGGGCAGAAATCACATTGCGTCAACACCCGCGAGGGCCATCGCAATGCTTTGTTTTAATTAGACAGTCGGATTCCCCTAGTCCGTGCCAGTTCTGAGCTGAGCGTTGAATGGCGGCCGAAGAGGACGACCAAGACGGCGTGAGCCGCCAAGGAA
>JARBWI010000589.1:0-2500 GCA_037576405.1 Campoplex capitator | reverse complement strand
CTGCTCTGAGGTCGTCGATTATATATCAAAACTATGTGTGAAAATTTCTTCGAACGTTCGAGACACCGTACAGAGTTTTTCTTTACATTACGGAAGAGCGAGCGCGCTAAAAGAGATCGGAATCGGAGGGACAAATTTTCGCGTTCGATTGTCACCCGAACCACGTGCAACGGTGCGCGCGTTCCATTTCACAATTTTTCATAGTCTCCCCCCATTATTAATATAATAATATTAATAATGATTATAAATGTGCAAAAACAATTCATAAACGCGCCACAGCTCGAGCACACACGCACACGCTCACCGTTTTTTGTAATACCAAAGCGACCGGGTCCATATCTGTCCTTTTAAAACTAACGAATAGCTCCGGGGACTCGATAGACCGGCCGTTCGGGCAACGGCGCGCACGCGCGCGCGCTCGCGCTCACTTGTCAAATGTGGCGGCGAATTGCGCACGGGAGCAGAAAAAAGTTGGAGCAACGTCACCAACACGGTTCGGGAACATGTCCACAAAACCTTCCGTTGAACATCTCTTGCGCGCTCACGCTCGACTCAAACTCAAGTGCCGAAAACAGCTCGGTTTTCTCTCATAGAGTCTCGCGCGCGAACGCGTCTCTTTGTCAGATATGACAGAGACATTGCGATTCGCGCGCTCTCGTGGTCCGGACCGACGACGGGAAAGAGAAAACTTCTCCATCCCGTACGGGCACGATCTCCGTGACCGACGAATACATAATTTCAAGCGACGCCGAAACGCCTATACAAAAGGCGATCGACGAACGCCCAATGAGTTCGCTCTGCGATAAAATCGCAAGAGCAGTCTTACTTTTATGCGTAAACGACCCTCAGCCAGGCGTGGTCCGGGAATTGTATCCGTGGACCGCAATGTGCGTTCGAAATGTCGATGTTCATGTGTCCTGCAGTTCACAAGTTGACGCGCAATTAGCTGCGTTCTTCATCGACCCACGAGCCAAGTGATCCACCGTTCAGGGTAATCATCATATAATTACATATTTGTGCGTAACAAACAGCATTATTCGTAAATCTTTGTTCTTCAAAATTCGAGCGTCGTCGACAAGACGGTCTCGCGAGCCCGCCCCGGGTCAAGGGGGCGCGACTCGCGAAGTCGCTGGTCTGCAAACGATCTTTCGATACGCGCGACCGCGACAGCAAAACGGCCGAAAGTCCGAACGACGAGAGCAAACACAACAATCCCCCCTTACGCACACCCTACCGATGACGGCGTGGTATATATATGGTGGGGTGTTGTGTTTTGTTGCCTCTTCGTTGGGATAAAAAGCGGCCCGGCGCTGCTCACGCAGATTTATACTCTTGGGCGAAATATTCATTTAAAAACCTTGGAAACGAGCCCGACAAGCGTGCGCGTTTCCTTCTTAGGTTGCCCGCGGTGAGCAGCAGCAGCACGAGGCAACGCCTTCCGGCGCAGGATTGCAGAGAAACGAATAAAAGAATATTTTACTATTCTTTTCTTTCGTAACTTCGTTCGAAAGGGCAAACAAGAGAAATAGATACGACGAGGTGAGAGGGGAGTTTCGTTGGGAACGAAAATAATTTTTTCGTTCTCCGCAACTTCTGTCCCCCGACCCCCGGCGATATACTATATTCTCTATAAATATGCCCCCGGAGATTCTACAAGTACAAAAACATTGTTAAATGCTTTATACGAATAGCGCACGCGTTTGCGTCCGATTGACAAGCTAAAAGACGGTAAGGTGCGTCAACACCGTATCACCGTGGCCGTGTCAGTCGAAAATCTCGAGATCGTGTTTTCGATTAGTTCGAAACAACATTTTAAAAACTTTGTTATCGCAGTGCTCTCGTAATGTGGCAAAGCTTGTTTTTATTTTTATATACGTTAATGATCCTTCCGCAGGTTCACCTACGGAAACCTTGTTACGACTTTTACTTCCTCTAAATGATCAAGTTTGGTCATCTTCCCGGCAACATCGGCAATGCCGTAGCATTGCCGCGCACCAGTCCGAAGACCTCACTAAATCATTCAATCGGTAGTAGCGACGGGCGGTGTGTACAAAGGGCAGGGACGTAATCAACGCGAGCTTATGACTCGCGCTTACTGGGAATTCCTCGTTCATGGGGAATAATTGCAAGCCCCAATCCCTAGCACGAAGGAGGTTCAGCGGGTTACCCGGGCCTTTCGGCCAGGGAAGACACGCTGATTCCTTCAGTGTAGCGCGCGTGCGGCCCAGAACATCTAAGGGCATCACAGACCTGTTATTGCTCAATCTCGTGCGGCTAGAAGCCGCCTGTCCCTCTAAGAAGATTTGTTTGTACGTCGGTAGTAAAAACCGCCCGACCGAAGCCGAGGGCCTTCGAGATACCAGAAAGTACGCCTATTTAGCAGGCTAGAGTCTCGTTCGTTATCGGAATTAACCAGACAAATCGCTCCACCAACTAAGAACGGCCATGCACCACCACCCACCGAATCAA
The DNA here is from genome assembly GCA_037576405.1 of Campoplex capitator. Classification (NCBI taxonomy): domain Eukaryota; kingdom Metazoa; phylum Arthropoda; class Insecta; order Hymenoptera; family Ichneumonidae; genus Campoplex; species Campoplex capitator. The sequence goes on along the minus strand of JARBWI010000589.1, from coordinate 31 downwards.
GAAAGAGCTATCAATCTGTCAATCCTTCCGG
>JARBWI010000588.1:17500-22673 GCA_037576405.1 Campoplex capitator | reverse complement strand
GTTCGACGTCCGAGAAATTTTTTTCCCCGCGTTTCCATCATTCCTTCAAGGGTTATTCGATCGGACGTTGGACGCCTATTGAATAAGCGGGCGTTCGAGATCCGAGAACGTCTGTCGATAGACATTTGCTCGATAACCGTCGTTTTGCTCTCCTCGGACGTTGAACGCCAATTTTCACGATGGCGTTCGACGTCCGAGAAATCTTTATTTTTTTATTTTCTCGTTTCTCTCTCCAATGCTCTCCGAGACGTCTCGTTTAGGATCGGACGTCGAACGGCCAATTCTCGAAAGAGCGTTCGACGTCCGAGCGGATATAGTTTATAATTTTTTTCCAATATTTCGCCGGCGTTCGACGTCCGAGAAATTTTTTTCTCCCCGTTTTCTTCATTCCTTCAAGGGTTATTCGACCGGACGATGGACGCCTATTGAATAAGCGGGCGTTCGAGATCCGAGAACGTCTGTCGATAGACATTTGCTCGATTCCCGTCGTTTTGCTCTCCTCGGACGTTGAACGCCAATTTTCACGATGGCGTTCGACGTCCGAGAAATCTTTATTTTTTTATTTTCTCGTTTCTCTCTCCAATGCTCTCCGAGACGACTCGTTTAGGATCGGACGTCGAACGGCCAATTCTCGAAAGAGCGTTCGACGTCCGAGCGCATATAGTATATAATTTTTTTCCAATATTTCGCCGGCGTTCGACGTCCGAGAAATTTTTTTCTCCCCGTTTTCTTCATTCCTTCAAGGGTTATTCGATCGGACGTTGGACGCCTATTGAATAAGCGGGCGTTCGAGATCCGAGAACGTCTGTCGATAGACATTTGCTCGATTGCCGTCGTTTTGCTCTCCTCGGACGTTGAACGCCAATTTTCACGATGGCGTTCGACGTCCGAGAAATCTTTATTTTTTTATTTTCTCGTTTCTCTCTCCAATGCTCTCCGAGACGTCTCGTTTAGGATCGGACGTCGAACGGCCAATTCTCGAAAGAGCGTTCGACGTCCGAGCGGATATAGTTTATAATTTTTTTCCAATATTTCGCCGGCGTTCGACGTCCGAGAAATTTTTTTCTCCCCGTTTTCTTCATTCCTTCAAGGGTTATTCGACCGGACGATGGACGCCTATTGAATAAGCGGGCGTTCGAGATCCGAGAACGTCTGTCGATAGACATTTGCTCGATTCCCGTCGTTTTGCTCTCCTCGGACGTTGAACGCCAATTTTCACGATGGCGTTCGACGTCCGAGAAATCTTTATTTTTTTATTTTCTCGTTTCTCTCTCCAATGCTCTCCGAGACGACTCGTTTAGGATCGGACGTCGAACGGCCAATTCTCGAAAGAGCGTTCGACGTCCGAGCGCATATAGTATATAATTTTTTTCCAATATTTCGCCGGCGTTCGACGTCCGAGAAATTTTTTTCTCCCCGTTTTCTTCATTCCTTCAAGGGTTATTCGATCGGACGTTGGACGCCTATTGAATAAGCGGGCGTTCGAGATCCGAGAACGTCTGTCGATAGACATTTGCTCGATTGCCGTCGTTTTGCTCTCCTCGGACGTTGAACGCCAATTTTCACGATGGCGTTCGACGTCCGAGAAATCTTTATTTTTTTATTTTCTCGTTTCTCTCTCCAATGCTCTCCGAGACGTCTCGTTTAGGATCGGACGTCGAACGGCCAATTCTCGAAAGAGCGTTCGACGTCCGAGCGCATATAGTATATAATTTTTTTCCAATATTTCGCCGGCGTTCGACGTCCGAGAAATTTTTTTCTCCCCGTTTTCTTCATTCCTTTCAAGGGTTATTCGATCGGACGTTGGACGCCTATTGAATAAGCGGGCGTTCGAGATCCGAGAACGTCTGTCGATAGACATTTGCTCGATAACCGTCGTTTTGCTCTCCTCGGACGTTGAACGCCAATTTTCACGATGGCGTTCGACGTCCCGAGAAATCTTTATTTTTTTATTTTCTCGTTTCTCTCTCCAATGCTCTCCGAGACGTCTCGTTAGGATCGGACGTCGAACGGCCAATTCTCGAAAGAGCGTTCGACGTCCGAGCGGATATAGTTTATAAATTTTTTTCCAATATTTCGCCGGCGTTCGACGTCCGAGAAATTTTTTTCTCCCCGTTTTCTTCATTCCTTCAAGGTTTATTCGAGTCGGTACGATGGACGGCCTATATGAATAAGCGGGGCGTTCGAGATCCGAGAACGTCTGTCGATAGACATTTGCTCGATTGCCGTCGTTTATGCTCTCCTCGGTACGTTGAACGCCAATTTTTCACGATGGCGTTCGACAGTCCGAGAAATCTTTATTTTTTTATTTTCTCGTTTCTCTCTCCAATGCTCTCCGAGACGTCTCGTTTAGGATCGGACGGTCGAACGGCCAATTCTCGAAAGAGCGTTCGACGTCCGAGCGGATATAGTTTATAATTTTTTTCCAATATTTCGCCGGCGTTCGACGTCCGAGAAATTTTTTTCTCCCCGTTTTCTTCATTCCTTCAAGGGTTATTCGACCGGACGATGGACGCCTATTGAATAAGCGGGCGTTCGAGATCCGAGAACGTCTGTCGATAGACATTTGCTCGATTCCCGTCGTTTTGCTCTCCTCGGACGTTGAACGCCAATTTTCACGATGGCGTTCGACGTCCGAGAAATCTTTATTTTTTTATTTTCTCGTTTCTCTCTCCAATGCTCTCCGAGACGACTCGTTTAGGATCGGACGTCGAACGGCCAATTCTCGAAAGAGCGTTCGACGTCCGAGCGCATATAGTATATAATTTTTTTCCAATATTTCGCCGGCGTTCGACGTCCGAGAAATTTTTTTCTCCCCGTTTTCTTCATTCCTTCAAGGGTTATTCGATCGGACGTTGGACGCCTATTGAATAAGCGGGCGTTCGAGATCCGAGAACGTCTGTCGATAGACATTTGCTCGATAACCGTCGTTTTGCTCTCCTCGGACGTTGAACGCCAATTTTCACGATGGCGTTCGACGTCCGAGAAATCTTTATTTTTTTATTTTCTCGTTTCTCTCTCCAATGCTCTCCGAGACGTCTCGTTTAGGATCGGACGTCGAACGGCCAATTCTCGAAAGAGCGTTCGACGTCCGAGCGGATATAGTTTATAATTTTTTTCCAATATTTCGCCGGCGTTCGACGTCCGAGAAATTTTTTTCTCCCCGTTTTCTTCATTCCTTCAAGGGTTATTCGACCGGACGATGGACGCCTATTGAATAAGCGGGCGTTCGAGATCCGAGAACGTCTGTCGATAGACATTTGCTCGATTCCCGTCGTTTTGCTCTCCTCGGACGTTGAACGCCAATTTTCACGATGGCGTTCGACGTCCGAGAAATCTTTATTTTTTTATTTTCTCGTTTCTCTCTCCAATGCTCTCCGAGACGACTCGTTTAGGATCGGACGTCGAACGGCCAATTCTCGAAAGAGCGTTCGACGTCCGAGCGCATATAGTATATAATTTTTTTCCAATATTTCGCCGGCGTTCGACGTCCGAGAAATTTTTTTCTCCCCGTTTTCTTCATTCCTTCAAGGGTTATTCGATCGGACGTTGGACGCCTATTGAATAAGCGGGCGTTCGAGATCCGAGAACGTCTGTCGATAGACATTTGCTCGATAACCGTCGTTTTGCTCTCCTCGGACGTTGAACGCCAATTTTCACGATGGCGTTCGACGTCCGAGAAATCTTTATTTTTTTATTTTCTCGTTTCTCTCTCCAATGCTCTCCGAGACGTCTCGTTTAGGATCGGACGTCGAACGGCCAATTCTCGAAAGAGCGTTCGACGTCCGAGCGGATATAGTTTATAATTTTTTTCCAATATTTCGCCGGCGTTCGACGTCCGAGAAATTTTTTTCTCCCCGTTTTCTTCATTCCTTCAAGGGTTATTCGACCGGACGATGGACGCCTATTGAATAAGCGGGCGTTCGAGATCCGAGAACGTCTGTCGATAGACATTTGCTCGATTCCCGTCGTTTTGCTCTCCTCGGACGTTGAACGCCAATTTTCACGATGGCGTTCGACGTCCGAGAAATCTTTATTTTTTTATTTTCTCGTTTCTCTCTCCAATGCTCTCCGAGACGACTCGTTTAGGATCGGACGTCGAACGGCCAATTCTCGAAAGAGCGTTCGACGTCCGAGCGCATATAGTATATAATTTTTTTCCAATATTTCGCCGGCGTTCGACGTCCGAGAAATTTTTTTCTCCCCGTTTTCTTCATTCCTTCAAGGGTTATTCGATCGGACGTTGGACGCCTATTGAATAAGCGGGCGTTCGAGATCCGAGAACGTCTGTCGATAGACATTTGCTCGATAACCGTCGTTTTGCTCTCCTCGGACGTTGAACGCCAATTTTCACGATGGCGTTCGACGTCCGAGAAATCTTTATTTTTTTATTTTCTCGTTTCTCTCTCCAATGCTCTCCGAGACGTCTCGTTTAGGATCGGACGTCGAACGGCCAATTCTCGAAAGAGCGTTCGACGTCCGAGCGGATATAGTTTATAATTTTTTTCCAATATTTCGCCGGCGTTCGACGTCCGAGAAATTTTTTTCTCCCCGTTTTCTTCATTCCTTCAAGGGTTATTCGACCGGACGATGGACGCCTATTGAATAAGCGGGCGTTCGAGATCCGAGAACGTCTGTCGATAGACATTTGCTCGATTCCCGTCGTTTTGCTCTCCTCGGACGTTGAACGCCAATTTTCACGATGGCGTTCGACGTCCGAGAAATCTTTATTTTTTTATTTTCTCGTTTCTCTCTCCAATGCTCTCCGAGACGTCTCGTTTAGGATCGGACGTCGAACGGCCAATTCTCGAAAGAGCGTTCGACGTCCGAGCGGATATAGTTTATAATTTTTTTCCAATATTTCGCCGGCGTTCGACGTCCGAGAAATTTTTTTCTCCCCGTTTTCTTCATTCCTTCAAGGGTTATTCGATCGGACGTTGGACGCCTATTGAATAAGCGGGCGTTCGAGATCCGAGAACGTCTGTCGATAGACATTTGCTCGATTGCCGTCGTTTTGCTCTCCTCGGACGTTGAACGCCAATTTTCACGATGGCGTTCGACGTCCGAGAAATCTTTATTTTTTTATTTTCTCGTTTCTCTCTCCAATGCTCTCCGAGACGTCTCGTTTAGGATCGGACGTCGAACGGCCAATTCTCGAAAGAGCGTTCGACGT
>JARBWI010000588.1:10000-12500 GCA_037576405.1 Campoplex capitator | reverse complement strand
GTTGCGATGGGACTTTCTTGGATTCCTCCAGACCGTCACCATCAAACGTTCTATGCAACTGCTTAGCCCACCGCTTCTGGATTCTTTCAGCATTAACTAACACAGTCCCCTGATCATTCAACCTACTTTCTGCTTTCCGTATTTCGGAAGATAGAAAAATAGACTCAGCTGATTGTCCTTCGGTGCGTTTATTCGCGCCAAGGTTCCTCAGCCTTCGGAGTCGCAGCATAGGCATGCTCCAGCGCAGAGACGGTAGGCCAAGGCCTCCGTCACTGGCATCGGCATGAAAGTAGGATGTCACAGTGTCATGTGGAAGAGCTAACCACTTCCTCACCGCATCTCGGGTCATAATATCCAACTTGTTCAACGTACTGATGTTCGTACAACCCAGAGTCAAACTGTGGTAAAGACTTGGGAGCACCATCACTCGAAGGCCGAACAAACGTTGTTGGGGCTTCAGTGGTGCTTTGGATAAAATGTCGAGTGCAGTTCGGTAGGCATCGAATGGTCGTCCGATTTGTCGTCCCTCGGGTGAGAACGGAACGCCCAGATATTTCCACTGATCAGATCTCTTAAGAGCTGGCATAGGCCTGCCCTGACAGTGAAAAATGGTTTGAGCATCTACCACGCTCTTCTTCCGGTGCGGTGCATTCCGTATGGCGACAGTAAAACTCTTGCCAGCGTTAACGGAAAGACCGCACTCCGAGAGGAAGTCAGTAGAGGTGTCAAGTAGACTCTGTAGACCTTGCGGCGTGGCGGCGAAAAATATGAGATCATCGGCGAATGCCGAAGCATTCACCTTACTCTCGCCAACCCTTATCCCTACGTCAGCTGGAAGCCGGCGTAATAGGCGTTCAACTATCATATTGAATATGATAGGGGATAAAGGGTCTCCCTGCTTCACTCCACAAGTGGGGTGAATGGGGTTAGATTGCCAACGGTCGCAGGCCAATCGAGTCTTACTGTGGTGGTAGGTGTCCATGACATAGTCAACCATTAAATCTGGTAGTCCCATCTCTTCGAGTGTGGACTTTATTGCTTCGTGGGAGACGGAGTCAAAGGCTTTGGCTACGTCGATTGACGCAAGGAACAACGGCTTAAACTTCTGTCTATGATACCGAAGTATCATGTCGAGAAGAAAGACATTCTCCGAGCATCCGTCGACCGGCCTAAATGCTCTTTGTCTCTCGTCAAGCTCCACTACGTGAGAGATTCTAGTCGCAAAGATCTTGTGAAACGTACGAGTGATAACTGATGATACTGTAATTGGTCGGAAATCCCCAGGGGAGTCCGCACCATCCTTTTTCGGAATCAAGGTGGTTTTAGATTCCAGGAGGTGTCTCGGCAGTTTGCCACAGATCATCAGTAAGTTGAATACCCTCAAGAGGATACCAACTGGCACAGCTCGTAGCTGCCTGACCGTCACACCATCCGGACCCGGAGACGTGCTCAGTTCAGGCATTGCTTTTTCAATCTCGTCACTTGTAATGGGAGCCCAGAGATCTGCCCTGACTTTCCGTTTGTCACGCACACAAGGTGACGTTCCACTCCCATCAGTCATGATTCGCGTCCAAAACGGAATCATGACCTCGCTGGGAGGTGTACTGGTCGTAGCTCTATCCTTGAGAAGTGTCCGGAGACACCTACAAGGGTTACGCTTCCAGAGGCTCTGGACACGTGCATACTCAAGTCGCCTGGCATTCTTTTTGACGGAACGCGCGGATCGTCTGAGTTCTCCCGGTCCAGGGTCTCTGCGTGGAGCATTGGATGTTCGATAGTGTTTGTGATTGTGCGGAAAGACAGTTAGGAGGTAGATGGTGACTTCCTCCAGAAGTCCTTCCCTGGAGCCTCTCTTGAGCGAACTCACCATGTTCTCGAGAAGTTCCGCGCTATAATCTTTCGTCTTAAGGGGTTTCAGGCTGCACAGGAAGTTGAGAATAATTCTCAGATCTTCCTCGGTGTTATCAAGTGGGATACCTTCCTCAAGCTGAGCATCCGGGGGATCGCTTTCCCGAATTGGACCATCCACATGTGGATTCGCCTCCTCGGGTAGCATGTCCTCGCGAACCGCCTGATTCCGGTATTCCGCAGCCATCTGAAGGACGAGGTTTTTGTGAGAAACCTTTCGCCTTTGCCCTTTAATCGACTCAAGAGTTCTAGCAGGAAAGACTTGGCAGAGCGCAACATTGAGGAATTTCTCCCCCTCGTTCGAAAGTTGCGCCTCCCGTCTCGCCAGAAGCAATGACTCTTCTTCAGACCAACGTGCCTTTATTGCTTGCACATTCTGCTGGGCGTCGTACCAGTCCTTGTGCCCTCGCTGGTGATGTACTCCCCGCCCGCGGGCGGTTTGGAATAGCCGATCACAGCCGGCATACAGACACGGATACGACGCTCGTTCGAGGTTTGGCGCAGAGCCAGCAGTCTCAATCTCGCCATCAGTTGGGCCGGTTGAGCCAGAGGGCTCGCCGGTTGATGATGGTAGGGCCGGGCCCGTCCATCC
>JARBWI010000588.1:0-2500 GCA_037576405.1 Campoplex capitator | reverse complement strand
AAGGGGAAAAAAGTTGACGCTCGACTGATGGTGCGCGCGAGGGTATAGTTGGGAAACATAAAATTTTCGGTTTCAACATTTCACGAGGAGGCTTTTCGCCATTGCTCGGAATTCAACTTGTTATTACAGATATTATTATTAATATTGATGACGAAAATATACTTTTTGTTAATTGTATTTTTTTTTTTTTTTTTTTTTCTCTTCACCGAAAGTATACAAAAGTACGCGGGAAATGCTTCTACGAAATGGAAAAAAAAAAAAACAACAACATCGTCTTCACCGGCTCTGAAGAAATTTTTGCCGGATATTAAATTTTTCCGAGTTCTCGGACGTTGAACGCCAAATTTCAAGGGGGCGTTCGACGTCCGAGAATTTTTTTCCCCGTTCCCATCATTCCTTCGAGGGTTATTCGATCGGACGTTGGACGCCTATTGAATAAGCGGGCGTTCGAGATCCGAGAACGTCTGTCGATAGACATTTGCTCGATAACCGTCGTTTTGCTCTCCTCGGACGTTGAACGCCAATTTTCACGATGGCGTTCGACGTCCGAGAAATCTTTATTTTTTTATTTTCTCGTTTCTCTCTCCAATGCTCTCCGAGACGTCTCGTTTAGGATCGGACGTCGAACGGCCAATTCTCGAAAGAGCGTTCGACGTCCGAGCGGATATAGTTTATAATTTTTTTCCAATATTTCGCCGGCGTTCGACGTCCGAGAAATTTTTTTCTCCCCGTTTTCTTCATTCCTTCAAGGGTTATTCGACCGGACGATGGACGCCTATTGAATAAGCGGGCGTTCGAGATCCGAGAACGTCTGTCGATAGACATTTGCTCGATTCCCGTCGTTTTGCTCTCCTCGGACGTTGAACGCCAATTTTCACGATGGCGTTCGACGTCCGAGAAATCTTTATTTTTTTATTTTCTCGTTTCTCTCTCCAATGCTCTCCGAGACGACTCGTTTAGGATCGGACGTCGAACGGCCAATTCTCGAAAGAGCGTTCGACGTCCGAGCGGATATAGTATATAATTTTTTTCCAATATTTCGCCGGCGTTCGACGTCCGAGAAATTTTTTTCTCCCCGTTTTCTTCATTCCTTCAAGGGTTATTCGATCGGACGTTGGACGCCTATTGAATAAGCGGGCGTTCGAGATCCGAGAACGTCTGTCGATAGACATTTGCTCGATTGCCGTCGTTTTGCTCTCCTCGGACGTTGAACGCCAATTTTCACGATGGCGTTCGACGTCCGAGAAATCTTTATTTTTTTATTTTCTCGTTTTCTCTCTCCAATGCTCTCCGAGACGTCTCGTTTAGGATCGGACGTCGAACGGCCAATTCTCGAAAGAGCGTTCGACGTCCGAGCGGATATAGTTTATAATTTTTTTCCAATATTTCGCCGGCGTTCGACGTCCGAGAAATTTTTTTCTCCCCGTTTTCTTCATTCCTTCAAGGGTTATTCGACCGGACGATGGACGCCTATTGAATAAGCGGGCGTTCGAGATCCGAGAACGTCTGTCGATAGACATTTGCTCGATTCCCGTCGTTTTGCTCTCCTCGGACGTTGAACGCCAATTTTCACGATGGCGTTCGACGTCCGAGAAATCTTTATTTTTTTATTTTCTCGTTTCTCTCTCCAATGCTCTCCGAGACGACTCGTTTAGGATCGGACGTCGAACGGCCAATTTCTCGAAAGAGCGTTCGACGTCCGAGCGCATATAGTATATAATTTTTTTCCAATATTTCGCCGGCGTTCGACGTCCGAGAAATTTTTTTCTCCCCGTTTTCTTCATTCCTTCAAGGGTTATTCGATCGGACGTTGGACGCCTATTGGAATAAGCGGGGCGTTCGAGTATCCGAGAACGTCTGTCGATAGACATTTGCTCGATTGCCGTCGTTTTGCTCGTCCTCGGACGTTCGGAACGCCAATTTTTCACGATGGCGTTCGACGGTCCGAGACAATCTTTATTTTTTTATTTTCTCGTGTCTCTCTCCCAATGCTCTCCGAGACGGTCTCGTTTAGGAGCGGACGTCGAACGGCCAATTCTCGAAAGAGCGTTTCGACGTACGAGGCGCATATAGTATATAAATTTTTTTCTCCAATATTTCGCCGGCGTTCGACGTCCGAGAAAATTTTTTTCCTCCCCGTTTTCTTCATTCCTTCATAGGGTTATTCGATCGGACGTTGGACGCCTATTGAAAGAAGCGGGCGTTCGAGATCCCGAGAACGTCTGTCGATAGACATTTGCTCGATAACCGTCGTTTTGCTCTCCTCGGACGTTGAACGCCAATTTTCACGATGGCGTTCGACGTCCGAGAAATCTTTATTTTTTTATTTTCTCGTTTTCTCTCTCCAATGCTCTCCGAGACGTCTCGTTTAGGAATCGGACGTCGAACGGCCAATTCTCGAAAGAGCGTTCGACGTCCGAGCGGATATAGTTTATAATTTTTTTCAATATTTCGCCGGCGTTCGACGTCCGAGAAATTTTTTCTCCCCGTTTTCTTCATT
>JARBWI010000587.1:15000-20000 GCA_037576405.1 Campoplex capitator | reverse complement strand
TCCGAGACGACTCGTTTAGGATCGGACGTCGAACGGCCAATTCTCGAAAGAGCGTTCGACGTCCGAGCGGATATAGTATATAATTTTTTTCCAATATTTCGCCGGCGTTCGACGTCCGAGAAATTTTTTTCTCCCCGTTTTCTTCATTCCTTCAAGGGTTATTCGATCGGACGTTGGACGCCTATTGAATAAGCGGGCGTTCGAGATCCGAGAACGTCTGTCGATAGACATTTGCTCGATTGCCGTCGTTTTGCTCTCCTCGGACGTTGAACGCCAATTTTCACGATGGCGTTCGACGTCCGAGAAATCTTTATTTTTTTATTTTCTCGTTTCTCTCTCCAATGCTCTCCGAGACGTCTCGTTTAGGATCGGACGTCGAACGGCCAATTCTCGAAAGAGCGTTCGACGTCCGAGCGGATATAGTTTATAATTTTTTTCCAATATTTCGCCGGCGTTCGACGTCCGAGAAATTTTTTTCTCCCCGTTTTCTTCATTCCTTCAAGGGTTATTCGACCGGACGATGGACGCCTATTGAATAAGCGGGCGTTCGAGATCCGAGAACGTCTGTCGATAGACATTTGCTCGATTCCCGTCGTTTTGCTCTCCTCGGACGTTGAACGCCAATTTTCACGATGGCGTTCGACGTCCGAGAAATCTTTATTTTTTTATTTTCTCGTTTCTCTCTCCAATGCTCTCCGAGACGACTCGTTTAGGATCGGACGTCGAACGGCCAATTCTCGAAAGAGCGTTCGACGTCCGAGCGGATATAGTATATAATTTTTTTCCAATATTTCGCCGGCGTTCGACGTCCGAGAAATTTTTTTCTCCCCGTTTTCTTCATTCCTTCAAGGGTTATTCGATCGGACGTTGGACGCCTATTGAATAAGCGGGCGTTCGAGATCCGAGAACGTCTGTCGATAGACATTTGCTCGATTGCCGTCGTTTTGCTCTCCTCGGACGTTGAACGCCAATTTTCACGATGGCGTTCGACGTCCGAGAAATCTTTATTTTTTTATTTTCTCGTTTCTCTCTCCAATGCTCTCCGAGACGTCTCGTTTAGGATCGGACGTCGAACGGCCAATTCTCGAAAGAGCGTTCGACGTCCGAGCGGATATAGTTTATAATTTTTTTCCAATATTTCGCCGGCGTTCGACGTCCGAGAAATTTTTTTCTCCCCGTTTTCTTCATTCCTTCAAGGGTTATTCGACCGGACGATGGACGCCTATTGAATAAGCGGGCGTTCGAGATCCGAGAACGTCTGTCGATAGACATTTGCTCGATTCCCGTCGTTTTGCTCTCCTCGGACGTTGAACGCCAATTTTCACGATGGCGTTCGACGTCCGAGAAATCTTTATTTTTTTATTTTCTCGTTTCTCTCTCCAATGCTCTCCGAGACGACTCGTTTAGGATCGGACGTCGAACGGCCAATTCTCGAAAGAGCGTTCGACGTCCGAGCGCATATAGTATATAATTTTTTTCCAATATTTCGCCGGCGTTCGACGTCCGAGAAATTTTTTTCTCCCCGTTTTCTTCATTCCTTCAAGGGTTATTCGATCGGACGTTGGACGCCTATTGAATAAGCGGGCGTTCGAGATCCGAGAACGTCTGTCGATAGACATTTGCTCGATAACCGTCGTTTTGCTCTCCTCGGACGTTGAACGCCAATTTTCACGATGGCGTTCGACGTCCGAGAAATCTTTATTTTTTTATTTTCTCGTTTCTCTCTCCAATGCTCTCCGAGACGTCTCGTTTAGGATCGGACGTCGAACGGCCAATTCTCGAAAGAGCGTTCGACGTCCGAGCGGATATAGTTTATAATTTTTTTCCAATATTTCGCCGGCGTTCGACGTCCGAGAAATTTTTTTCTCCCCGTTTTCTTCATTCCTTCAAGGGTTATTCGACCGGACGATGGACGCCTATTGAATAAGCGGGCGTTCGAGATCCGAGAACGTCTGTCGATAGACATTTGCTCGATTCCCGTCGTTTTGCTCTCCTCGGACGTTGAACGCCAATTTTCACGATGGCGTTCGACGTCCGAGAAATCTTTATTTTTTTATTTTCTCGTTTCTCTCTCCAATGCTCTCCGAGACGACTCGTTTAGGATCGGACGTCGAACGGCCAATTCTCGAAAGAGCGTTCGACGTCCGAGCGGATATAGTATATAATTTTTTTCCAATATTTCGCCGGCGTTCGACGTCCGAGAAATTTTTTTCTCCCCGTTTTCTTCATTCCTTCAAGGGTTATTCGATCGGACGTTGGACGCCTATTGAATAAGCGGGCGTTCGAGATCCGAGAACGTCTGTCGATAGACATTTGCTCGATTGCCGTCGTTTTGCTCTCCTCGGACGTTGAACGCCAATTTTCACGATGGCGTTCGACGTCCGAGAAATCTTTATTTTTTTATTTTCTCGTTTCTCTCTCCAATGCTCTCCGAGACGTCTCGTTTAGGATCGGACGTCGAACGGCCAATTCTCGAAAGAGCGTTCGACGTCCGAGCGGATATAGTTTATAATTTTTTTCCAATATTTCGCCGGCGTTCGACGTCCGAGAAATTTTTTTCTCCCCGTTTTCTTCATTCCTTCAAGGGTTATTCGACCGGACGATGGACGCCTATTGAATAAGCGGGCGTTCGAGATCCGAGAACGTCTGTCGATAGACATTTGCTCGATTCCCGTCGTTTTGCTCTCCTCGGACGTTGAACGCCAATTTTCACGATGGCGTTCGACGTCCGAGAAATCTTTATTTTTTTATTTTCTCGTTTCTCTCTCCAATGCTCTCCGAGACGACTCGTTTAGGATCGGACGTCGAACGGCCAATTCTCGAAAGAGCGTTCGACGTCCGAGCGCATATAGTATATAATTTTTTTCCAATATTTCGCCGGCGTTCGACGTCCGAGAAATTTTTTTCTCCCCGTTTTCTTCATTCCTTCAAGGGTTATTCGATCGGACGTTGGACGCCTATTGAATAAGCGGGCGTTCGAGATCCGAGAACGTCTGTCGATAGACATTTGCTCGATTGCCGTCGTTTTGCTCTCCTCGGACGTTGAACGCCAATTTTCACGATGGCGTTCGACGTCCGAGAAATCTTTATTTTTTTATTTTCTCGTTTCTCTCTCCAATGCTCTCCGAGACGTCTCGTTTAGGATCGGACGTCGAACGGCCAATTCTCGAAAGAGCGTTCGACGTCCGAGCGGATATAGTTTATAATTTTTTTCCAATATTTCGCCGGCGTTCGACGTCCGAGAAATTTTTTTCTCCCCGTTTTCTTCATTCCTTCAAGGGTTATTCGACCGGACGATGGACGCCTATTGAATAAGCGGGCGTTCGAGATCCGAGAACGTCTGTCGATAGACATTTGCTCGATTCCCGTCGTTTTGCTCTCCTCGGACGTTGAACGCCAATTTTCACGATGGCGTTCGACGTCCGAGAAATCTTTATTTTTTTATTTTCTCGTTTCTCTCTCCAATGCTCTCCGAGACGACTCGTTTAGGATCGGACGTCGAACGGCCAATTCTCGAAAGAGCGTTCGACGTCCGAGCGCATATAGTATATAATTTTTTTCCAATATTTCGCCGGCGTTCGACGTCCGAGAAATTTTTTTCTCCCCGTTTTCTTCATTCCTTCAAGGGTTATTCGATCGGACGTTGGACGCCTATTGAATAAGCGGGCGTTCGAGATCCGAGAACGTCTGTCGATAGACATTTGCTCGATTGCCGTCGTTTTGCTCTCCTCGGACGTTGAACGCCAATTTTCACGATGGCGTTCGACGTCCGAGAAATCTTTATTTTTTTATTTTCTCGTTTCTCTCTCCAATGCTCTCCGAGACGTCTCGTTTAGGATCGGACGTCGAACGGCCAATTCTCGAAAGAGCGTTCGACGTCCGAGCGGATATAGTTTATAATTTTTTTCCAATATTTCGCCGGCGTTCGACGTCCGAGAAATTTTTTTCTCCCCGTTTTCTTCATTCCTTCAAGGGTTATTCGACCGGACGATGGACGCCTATTGAATAAGCGGGCGTTCGAGATCCGAGAACGTCTGTCGATAGACATTTGCTCGATTCCCGTCGTTTTGCTCTCCTCGGACGTTGAACGCCAATTTTCACGATGGCGTTCGACGTCCGAGAAATCTTTATTTTTTTATTTTCTCGTTTCTCTCTCCAATGCTCTCCGAGACGACTCGTTTAGGATCGGACGTCGAACGGCCAATTCTCGAAAGAGCGTTCGACGTCCGAGCGCATATAGTATATAATTTTTTTCCAATATTTCGCCGGCGTTCGACGTCCGAGAAATTTTTTTCTCCCCGTTTTCTTCATTCCTTCAAGGGTTATTCGATCGGACGTTGGACGCCTATTGAATAAGCGGGCGTTCGAGATCCGAGAACGTCTGTCGATAGACATTTGCTCGATTGCCGTCGTTTTGCTCTCCTCGGACGTTGAACGCCAATTTTCACGATGGCGTTCGACGTCCGAGAAATCTTTATTTTTTTATTTTCTCGTTTCTCTCTCCAATGCTCTCCGAGACGACTCGTTTAGGATCGGACGTCGAACGGCCAATTCTCGAAAGAGCGTTCGACGTCCGAGCGCATATAGTATATAATTTTTTTCCAATATTTCGCCGGCGTTCGACGTCCGAGAAATTTTTTTCTCCCCGTTTTCTTCATTCCTTCAAGGGTTATTCGATCGGACGTTGGACGCCTATTGAATAAGCGGGCGTTCGAGATCCGAGAACGTCTGTCGATAGACATTTGCTCGATTGCCGTCGTTTTGCTCTCCTCGGACGTTGAACGCCAATTTTCACGATGGCGTTCGACGTCCGAGAAATCTTTATTTTTTTATTTTCTCGTTTCTCTCTCCAATGCTCTCCGAGACGTCTCGTTTAGGATCGGACGTCGAACGGCCAATTCTCGAAAGAGCGTTCGACGTCCGAGCGCATATAGTATATAATTTTTTTCCAATATTTCGCCGGCTTTCGACGTCCGAGAAATTTTTTTCTCCCCGTTTTC
>JARBWI010000587.1:0-5000 GCA_037576405.1 Campoplex capitator | reverse complement strand
CTTGAAAATGCTATAACCCGCATTAAGCTTCTTTTCAAACATTCTCTCAACTCGTCGCTAGGAATATTCATTCGCAGAGCGACTGGATGTGTCTTTGAAATTTCTTTCACTTCAAGGCACTATTCGTGTGTGTTTTTATTAAAAACGACACACGTTTTCGTAATGTGTTTTCTCTCGCCCGGTAATGGGTGAGTCGATGCTCGGTTCAACATTTCGTTCGTTTCGAACGTCGTTTTTACATACCGCCTAGGGCGTTGACCACGTCAAGGGCCATTCGGTCATAGACACCGACCCGTGGTCATGCTGCGTTGGACGATATTAAACGAAGAGGATCCCCGATTTTTTTTTCAAAAACGGTTCGCCGCCTTCGCGATTTAAATATGTTGTTCTCGAGATCGAGAAAGGGATATATATTTTAAAAATAAAATATACATCGCACAAAGTATTTTACTTTGTACTCGTCGTCGTCGACGACGACGACGACCTTTCTTTGATATAGGTACGAGAGCGCATCAACTTGACCTGCGGTCGAACGGTCTTAAGCACGGCCGTAAAGGGGAAAAAAGTTGACGCTCGACTGATGGTGCGCGCGAGGGTATAGTTGGGAAACATAAAATTTTCGGTTTCAACATTTCACGAGGAGGCTTTTCGCCATTGCTCGGAATTCAACTTGTTATTACAGATATTATTATTAATATTGATGACGAAAATATACTTTTTGTTAATTGTATTTTTTTTTTTTTTTTTTTTTCTCTTCACCGAAAGTATACAAAAGTACGCGGGAAATGCTTCTACGAAATGGAAAAAAAAAAAAACAACAACATCGTCTTCACCGGCTCTGAAGAAATTTTTGCCGGATATTAAATTTTTCCGAGTTCTCGGACGTTGAACGCCAAATTTCAAGGGGGCGTTCGACGTCCGAGAATTTTTTTCCCCGTTCCCATCATTCCTTCGAGGGTTATTCGATCGGACGTTGGACGCCTATTGAATAAGCGGGCGTTCGAGATCCGAGAACGTCTGTCGATAGACATTTGCTCGATAACCGTCGTTTTGCTCTCCTCGGACGTTGAACGCCAATTTTCACGATGGCGTTCGACGTCCGAGAAATCTTTATTTTTTTATTTTCTCGTTTCTCTCTCCAATGCTCTCCGAGACGTCTCGTTTAGGATCGGACGTCGAACGGCCAATTCTCGAAAGAGCGTTCGACGTCCGAGCGGATATAGTTTATAATTTTTTTCCAATATTTCGCCGGCGTTCGACGTCCGAGAAATTTTTTTCTCCCCGTTTTCTTCATTCCTTCAAGGGTTATTCGACCGGACGATGGACGCCTATTGAATAAGCGGGCGTTCGAGATCCGAGAACGTCTGTCGATAGACATTTGCTCGATTCCCGTCGTTTTGCTCTCCTCGGACGTTGAACGCCAATTTTCACGATGGCGTTCGACGTCCGAGAAATCTTTATTTTTTTATTTTCTCGTTTCTCTCTCCAATGCTCTCCGAGACGACTCGTTTAGGATCGGACGTCGAACGGCCAATTCTCGAAAGAGCGTTCGACGTCCGAGCGGATATAGTATATAATTTTTTTCCAATATTTCGCCGGCGTTCGACGTCCGAGAAATTTTTTTCTCCCCGTTTTCTTCATTCCTTCAAGGGTTATTCGATCGGACGTTGGACGCCTATTGAATAAGCGGGCGTTCGAGATCCGAGAACGTCTGTCGATAGACATTTGCTCGATTGCCGTCGTTTTGCTCTCCTCGGACGTTGAACGCCAATTTTCACGATGGCGTTCGACGTCCGAGAAATCTTTATTTTTTTATTTTCTCGTTTCTCTCTCCAATGCTCTCCGAGACGTCTCGTTTAGGATCGGACGTCGAACGGCCAATTCTCGAAAGAGCGTTCGACGTCCGAGCGGATATAGTTTATAATTTTTTTCCAATATTTCGCCGGCGTTCGACGTCCGAGAAATTTTTTTCTCCCCGTTTTCTTCATTCCTTCAAGGGTTATTCGACCGGACGATGGACGCCTATTGAATAAGCGGGCGTTCGAGATCCGAGAACGTCTGTCGATAGACATTTGCTCGATTCCCGTCGTTTTGCTCTCCTCGGACGTTGAACGCCAATTTTCACGATGGCGTTCGACGTCCGAGAAATCTTTATTTTTTTATTTTCTCGTTTCTCTCTCCAATGCTCTCCGAGACGACTCGTTTAGGATCGGACGTCGAACGGCCAATTCTCGAAAGAGCGTTCGACGTCCGAGCGCATATAGTATATAATTTTTTTCCAATATTTCGCCGGCGTTCGACGTCCGAGAAATTTTTTTCTCCCCGTTTTCTTCATTCCTTCAAGGGTTATTCGATCGGACGTTGGACGCCTATTGAATAAGCGGGCGTTCGAGATCCGAGAACGTCTGTCGATAGACATTTGCTCGATTGCCGTCGTTTTGCTCTCCTCGGACGTTGAACGCCAATTTTCACGATGGCGTTCGACGTCCGAGAAATCTTTATTTTTTTATTTTCTCGTTTCTCTCTCCAATGCTCTCCGAGACGTCTCGTTTAGGATCGGACGTCGAACGGCCAATTCTCGAAAGAGCGTTCGACGTCCGAGCGGATATAGTTTATAATTTTTTTCCAATATTTCGCCGGCGTTCGACGTCCGAGAAATTTTTTTCTCCCCGTTTTCTTCATTCCTTCAAGGGTTATTCGACCGGACGATGGACGCCTATTGAATAAGCGGGCGTTCGAGATCCGAGAACGTCTGTCGATAGACATTTGCTCGATTCCCGTCGTTTTGCTCTCCTCGGACGTTGAACGCCAATTTTCACGATGGCGTTCGACGTCCGAGAAATCTTTATTTTTTTATTTTCTCGTTTCTCTCTCCAATGCTCTCCGAGACGACTCGTTTAGGATCGGACGTCGAACGGCCAATTCTCGAAAGAGCGTTCGACGTCCGAGCGCATATAGTATATAATTTTTTTCCAATATTTCGCCGGCGTTCGACGTCCGAGAAATTTTTTTCTCCCCGTTTTCTTCATTCCTTCAAGGGTTATTCGATCGGACGTTGGACGCCTATTGAATAAGCGGGCGTTCGAGATCCGAGAACGTCTGTCGATAGACATTTGCTCGATTGCCGTCGTTTTGCTCTCCTCGGACGTTGAACGCCAATTTTCACGATGGCGTTCGACGTCCGAGAAATCTTTATTTTTTTATTTTCTCGTTTCTCTCTCCAATGCTCTCCGAGACGTCTCGTTTAGGATCGGACGTCGAACGGCCAATTCTCGAAAGAGCGTTCGACGTCCGAGCGGATATAGTTTATAATTTTTTTCCAATATTTCGCCGGCGTTCGACGTCCGAGAAATTTTTTTCTCCCCGTTTTCTTCATTCCTTCAAGGGTTATTCGACCGGACGATGGACGCCTATTGAATAAGCGGGCGTTCGAGATCCGAGAACGTCTGTCGATAGACATTTGCTCGATTCCCGTCGTTTTGCTCTCCTCGGACGTTGAACGCCAATTTTCACGATGGCGTTCGACGTCCGAGAAATCTTTATTTTTTTATTTTCTCGTTTCTCTCTCCAATGCTCTCCGAGACGACTCGTTTAGGATCGGACGTCGAACGGCCAATTCTCGAAAGAGCGTTCGACGTCCGAGCGCATATAGTATATAATTTTTTTCCAATATTTCGCCGGCGTTCGACGTCCGAGAAATTTTTTTCTCCCCGTTTTCTTCATTCCTTCAAGGGTTATTCGATCGGACGTTGGACGCCTATTGAATAAGCGGGCGTTCGAGATCCGAGAACGTCTGTCGATAGACATTTGCTCGATAACCGTCGTTTTGCTCTCCTCGGACGTTGAACGCCAATTTTCACGATGGCGTTCGACGTCCGAGAAATCTTTATTTTTTTATTTTCTCGTTTCTCTCTCCAATGCTCTCCGAGACGTCTCGTTTAGGATCGGACGTCGAACGGCCAATTCTCGAAAGAGCGTTCGACGTCCGAGCGGATATAGTTTATAATTTTTTTCCAATATTTCGCCGGCGTTCGACGTCCGAGAAATTTTTTTCTCCCCGTTTTCTTCATTCCTTCAAGGGTTATTCGACCGGACGATGGACGCCTATTGAATAAGCGGGCGTTCGAGATCCGAGAACGTCTGTCGATAGACATTTGCTCGATTCCCGTCGTTTTGCTCTCCTCGGACGTTGAACGCCAATTTTCACGATGGCGTTCGACGTCCGAGAAATCTTTATTTTTTTATTTTCTCGTTTCTCTCTCCAATGCTCTCCGAGACGACTCGTTTAGGATCGGACGTCGAACGGCCAATTCTCGAAAGAGCGTTCGACGTCCGAGCGCATATAGTATATAATTTTTTTCCAATATTTCGCCGGCGTTCGACGTCCGAGAAATTTTTTTCTCCCCGTTTTCTTCATTCCTTCAAGGGTTATTCGATCGGACGTTGGACGCCTATTGAATAAGCGGGCGTTCGAGATCCGAGAACGTCTGTCGATAGACATTTGCTCGATAACCGTCGTTTTGCTCTCCTCGGACGTTGAACGCCAATTTTCACGATGGCGTTCGACGTCCGAGAAATCTTTATTTTTTTATTTTCTCGTTTCTCTCTCCAATGCTCTCCGAGACGTCTCGTTTAGGATCGGACGTCGAACGGCCAATTCTCGAAAGAGCGTTCGACGTCCGAGCGGATATAGTTTATAATTTTTTTCCAATATTTCGCCGGCGTTCGACGTCCGAGAAATTTTTTTCTCCCCGTTTTCTTCATTCCTTCAAGGGTTATTCGACCGGACGATGGACGCCTATTGAATAAGCGGGCGTTCGAGATCCGAGAACGTCTGTCGATAGACATTTGCTCGATTCCCGTCGTTTTGCTCTCCTCGGACGTTGAACGCCAATTTTCACGATGGCGTTCGACGTCCGAGAAATCTTTATTTTTTTATTTTCTCGTTTCTCTCTCCAATGCTCTCCGAGACGACTCGTTTAGGATCGGACGTCGAACGG
>JARBWI010000586.1:0-10000 GCA_037576405.1 Campoplex capitator | reverse complement strand
TTTTATTTTCTCGTTTCTCTCTCCAATGCTCTCCGAGACGTCTCGTTTAGGATCGGACGTCGAACGGCCAATTCTCGAAAGAGCGTTCGACGTCCGAGCGGATATAGTTTATAATTTTTTTCCAATATTTCGCCGGCGTTCGACGTCCGAGAAATTTTTTTCTCCCCGTTTTCTTCATTCCTTCAAGGGTTATTCGACCGGACGATGGACGCCTATTGAATAAGCGGGCGTTCGAGATCCGAGAACGTCTGTCGATAGACATTTGCTCGATTCCCGTCGTTTTTGCTCTCCTCGGACGTTGAACGCCAATTTTCACGATGGCGTTCGACGTCCGAGAAATCTTTATTTTTTTATTTTCTCGTTTCTCTCTCCAATGCTCTCCGAGACGTCTCGTTTAGGATCGGACGTCGAACGGCCAATTCTCGAAAGAGCGTTCGACGTCCGAGCGGATATAGTTTATAATTTTTTTCCAATATTTCGCCGGCGTTCGACGTCCGAGAAATTTTTTTCTCCCCGTTTTCTTCATTCCTTCAAGGGTTATTCGACCGGACGATGGACGCCTATTGAATAAGCGGGCGTTCGAGATCCGAGAACGTCTGTCGATAGACATTTGCTCGATTCCCGTCGTTTTGCTCTCCTCGGACGTTGAACGCCAATTTTCACGATGGCGTTCGACGTCCGAGAAATCTTTATTTTTTTATTTTCTCGTTTCTCTCTCCAATGCTCTCCGAGACGACTCGTTTAGGATCGGACGTCGAACGGCCAATTCTCGAAAGAGCGTTCGACGTCCGAGCGGATATAGTATATAATTTTTTTCCAATATTTCGCCGGCGTTCGACGTCCGAGAAATTTTTTTCTCCCCGTTTTCTTCATTCCTTCAAGGGTTATTCGATCGGACGTTGGACGCCTATTGAATAAGCGGGCGTTCGAGATCCGAGAACGTCTGTCGATAGACATTTGCTCGATTGCCGTCGTTTTGCTCTCCTCGGACGTTGAACGCCAATTTTCACGATGGCGTTCGACGTCCGAGAAATCTTTATTTTTTTTATTTTCTCGTTTCTCTCTCCAATGCTCTCCGAGACGTCTCGTTTAGGATCGGACGTCGAACGGCCAATTCTCGAAAGAGCGTTCGACGTCCGAGCGCATATAGTATATAATTTTTTTCCAATATTTCGCCGGCGTTCGACGTCCGAGAAATTTTTTTCTCCCCGTTTTCTTCATTCCTTCAAGGGTTATTCGATTGGACGTTGGACGCCTATTGAATAAGCGGGCGTTCGAGATCCGAGAACGTCTGTCGATAGACATTTGCTCGATAACCGTCGTTTTGCTCTCCTCGGACGTTGAACGCCAATTTTCACGATGGCGTTCGACGTCCGAGAAATCTTTATTTTTTTATTTTCTCGTTTCTCTCTCCAATGCTCTCCGAGACGATCTCGTTTAGGATCGGACGTCGAACGGCCAATTCTCGAAAGAGCGTTCGACGTCCGAGCGGATATAGTTTATAATTTTTTTCCAATATTTCGCCGGCGTTCGACGTCCGAGAAATTTTTTTCTCCCCGTTTTCTTCATTCCTTCAAGGGTTATTCGACCGGACGATGGACGCCTATTGAATAAGCGGGCGTTTCGAGATCCGAGAACGTCTGTCGATAGACATTTGCTCGATTCCCGTCGTTTTGCTCTCCTCGGACGTTGAACGCCAATTTTCACGATGGCGTTCGACGTCCGAGAAATCTTTATTTTTTTATTTTCTCGTTTCTCTCTCCAATGCTCTCCGAGACGACTCGTTTAGGATCGGACGTCGAACGGCCAATTCTCGAAAGAGCGTTCGACGTCCGAGCGGATATAGTATATAATTTTTTTCCAATATTTCGCCGGCGTTCGACGTCCGAGAAATTTTTTTCTCCCCCGTTTTCTTCATTCCTTCAAGGGTTATTCGATCGGACGTTGGACGCCTATTGAATAAGCGGGCGTTCGAGATCCGAGAACGTCTGTCGATAGACATTTGCTCGATTGCCGTCGTTTTGCTCTCCTCGGACGTTGAACGCCAATTTTCACGATGGCGTTCGACGTCCGAGAAATCTTTATTTTTTTATTTTCTCGTTTCTCTCTCCAATGCTCTCCGAGACGTCTCGTTTAGGATCGGACGTCGAACGGCCAATTCTCGAAAGAGCGTTCGACGTCCGAGCGCATATAGTATATAATTTTTTTTCCAATATTTCGCCGGCGTTCGACGTCCGAGAAATTTTTTTCTCCCCGTTTTCTTCATTCCTTCAAGGGTTATTCGATCGGACGTTGGACGCCTATTGAATAAGCGGGCGTTCGAGATCCGAGAACGTCTGTCGATAGACATTTGCTCGATAACCGTCGTTTTGCTCTCCTCGGACGTTGAACGCCAATTTTCACGATGGCGTTCGACGTCCGAGAAATCTTTATTTTTTTATTTTCTCGTTTCTCTCTCCAATGCTCTCCGAGACGTCTCGTTTAGGATCGGACGTCGAACGGCCAATTCTCGAAAGAGCGTTCGACGTCCGAGCGGATATAGTTTATAATTTTTTTCCAATATTTCGCCGGCGTTCGACGTCCGAGAAATTTTTTTCTCCCCCGTTTTCTTCATTCCTTCAAGGGTTATTCGACCGGACGATGGACGCCTATTGAATAAGCGGGCGTTCGAGATCCGAGAACGTCTGTCGATAGACATTTGCTCGATTCCCGTCGTTTTGCTCTCCTCGGACGTTGAACGCCAATTTTCACGATGGCGTTCGACGTCCGAGAAATCTTTATTTTTTTATTTTCTCGTTTCTCTCTCCAATGCTCTCCGAGACGACTCGTTTAGGATCGGACGTCGAACGGCCAATTCTCGAAAGAGCGTTCGACGTCCGAGCGCATATAGTATATAATTTTTTTCCAATATTTCGCCGGCGTTCGACGTCCGAGAAATTTTTTTCTCCCCGTTTTCTTCATTCCTTCAAGGGTTATTCGATCGGACGTTGGACGCCTATTGAATAAGCGGGCGTTCGAGATCCGAGAACGTCTGTCGATAGACATTTGCTCGATTCCCGTCGTTTTGCTCTCCTCGGACGTTGAACGCCAATTTTCACGATGGCGTTCGACGTCCGAGAAATCTTTATTTTTTTATTTTCTCGTTTCTCTCTCCAATGCTCTCCGAGACGTCTCGTTTAGGATCGGACGTCGAACGGCCAATTCTCGAAAGAGCGTTCGACGTCCGAGCGGATATAGTTTATAATTTTTTTCCAATATTTCGCCGGCGTTCGACGTCCGAGAAATTTTTTTCTCCCCGTTTTCTTCATTCCTTCAAGGGTTATTCGACCGGACGATGGACGCCTATTGAATAAGCGGGCGTTCGAGATCCGAGAACGTCTGTCGATAGACATTTGCTCGATAACCGTCGTTTTGCTCTCCTCGGACGTTGAACGCCAATTTTCACGATGGCGTTCGACGTCCGAGAAATCTTTATTTTTTTTATTTTCTCGTTTCTCTCTCCAATGCTCTCCGAGACGTCTCGTTTAGGATCGGACGTCGAACGGCCAATTCTCGAAAGAGCGTTCGACGTCCCGAGCGGATATAGTTTATAATTTTTTTCCAATATTTCGCCGGCGTTCGACGTCCGAGAAATTTTTTTCTCCCCGTTTTCTTCATTCCTTCAAGGGTTATTCGACCGGACGATGGACGCCTATTGAATAAGCGGGCGTTCGAGATCCGAGAACGTCTGTCGATAGACATTTGCTCGATTCCCGTCGTTTTGCTCTCCTCGGACGTTGAACGCCAATTTTCACGATGGCGTTCGACGTCCGAGAAATCTTTATTTTTTTATTTTCTCGTTTCTCTCTCCAATGCTCTCCGAAGACGTCTCGTTTAGGATCGGACGTCGAACGGCCAATTCTCGAAAGAGCGTTCGACGTCCGAGCGGATATAGTTTATAATATTTTTTTCCCAATATTTTCGCCGGCGTTCGACGTCCGAGAAATTTTTTTTCTCCCCGTTTTGTTCATTCCTTCAAGGGTTATTCGACCGGACGATGGACGCCTATTGAATAAGCGGGCGTTCGAGATCCGAGAACGTCTGTCGATAGACATTTGCTCGATTCCCGTCGTTTTGCTCTCCTCGGACGTTGAACGCCAATTTTCACGATGGCGTTCGACGTCCGAGAAATCTTTATTTTTTTATTTTCTCGTTTCTCTCTCCAATGCTCTCCGAGACGACTCGTTTAGGATCGGACGTCGAACGGCCAATTCTCGAAAGAGCGTTCGACGTCCGAGCGGATATAGTATATAAATTTTTTTCCAATATTTCGCCGGCGTTCGACGTCCGAGAAATTTTTTTCTCCCCGTTTTCTTCATTCCTTCAAGGGTTATTCGACCGGACGATGGACGCCTATTGAATAAGCGGGCGTTCGAGATCCAAGAACGTCTGTCGATAGACATTTGCTCGATTCCCGTCGTTTTGCTCTCCTCGGACGTTGAACGCCAATTTTCACGATGGCGTTCGACGTCCGAGAAATCTTTATTTTTTTATTTTCTCGTTTCTCTCTCCAATGCTCTCCGAGACGACTCGTTTAGGATCGGACGTCGAACGGCCAATTCTCGAAAGAGCGTTCGACGTCCGAGCGCATATAGTATATAATTTTTTTCCAATATTTCGCCGGCGTTCGACGTCCGAGAAATTTTTTTCTCCCCCGTTTTCTTCATTCCTTCAAGGGTTATTCGATCGGACGTTGGACGCCTATTGAATAAGCGGGCGTTCGAGATCCGAGAACGTCTGTCGATAGAGATTTGCTCGATAACCGTCGTTTTGCTCTCCTCGGACGTTGAACGCCAATTTTCACGATGGCGTTCGACGTCCGAGAAATCTTTATTTTTTTATTTTCTCGTTTCTCTCTCCAATGCTCTCCGAGACGTCTCGTTTAGGATCGGACGTCGAACGGCCAATTCTCGAAAGAGCGTTCGACGTCCGAGCGGATATAGTTTATAATTTTTTTCCAATATTTCGCCGGCGTTCGACGTCCGAGAAATTTTTTTCTCCCCGTTTTCTTCATTCCTTCAAGGGTTATTCGACCGGACGATGGACGCCTATTGAATAAGCGGGCGTTCGAGATCCGAGAACGTCTGTCGATAGACATTTGCTCGATTCCCGTCGTTTTGCTCTCCTCGGACGTTGAACGCCAATTTTCACGATGGCGTTCGACGTCCGAGAAAATCTTTATTTTTTTATTTTCTCGTTTCTCTCTCCAATGCTCTCCGAGACGACTCGTTTAGGATCGGACGTCGAACGGCCAATTCTCGAAAGAGCGTTCGACGTCCGAGCGCATATAGTATATAATTTTTTTCCAATATTTCGCCGGCGTTCGACGTCCGAGAAATTTTTTTCTCCCCGTTTTCTTCATTCCTTCAAGGGTTATTCGATCGGACGTTGGACGCCTATTGAATAAGCGGGCGTTCGAGATCCGAGAACGTCTGTCGATAGACATTTGCTCGATAACCGTCGTTTTGCTCTCCTCGGACGTTGAACGCCAATTTTCACGATGGCGTTCGACGTCCGAGAAATCTTTATTTTTTTATTTTCTCGTTTCTCTCTCCAATGCTCTCCGAGACGTCTCGTTTAGGATCGGACGTCGAACGGCCAATTCTCGAAAGAGCGTTCGACGTCCGAGCGGATATAGTTTATAATTTTTTTTCCAATATTTCGCCGGCGTTCGACGTCCGAGAAATTTTTTTCTCCCCGTTTTCTTCATTCCTTCAAGGGTTATTCGACCGGACGATGGACGCCTATTGAATAAGCGGGCGTTCGAGATCCGAGAACGTCTGTCGATAGACATTTGCTCGATTCCCGTCGTTTTGCTCTCCTCGGACGTTGAACGCCAATTTTCACGATGGCGTTCGACGTCCGAGAAATCTTTATTTTTTTATTTTCTCGTTCTCTCTCTCCAATGCTCTCCGAGACGACTCGTTTAGGATCGGACGTCGAACGGCCAATTCTCGAAAGAGCGTTCGACGTCCGAGCGCATATAGTATATAATTTTTTTTCCAATATTTCGCCGGCGTTCGACGTCCGAGAAATTTTTTTCTCCCCGTTTTCTTCATTCCTTCAAGGGTTATTCGATCGGACGTTGGACGCCTATTGAATAAGCGGGCGTTCGAGATCCGAGAACGTCTGTCGATAGACATTTGCTCGATTCCCGTCGTTTTGCTCTCCTCGGACGTTGAACGCCAATTTTCACGATGGCGTTCGACGTCCGAGAAATCTTTATTTTTTTATTTTCTCGTTTCTCTCTCCAATGCTCTCCGAGACGTCTCGTTTAGGATCGGACGTCGAACGGCCAATTCTCGAAAGAGCGTTCGACGTCCGAGCGGATATAGTATATAATTTTTTTCCAATATTTCGCCGGCGTTCGACGTCCGAGAAATTTTTTTCTCCCCGTTTTCTTCATTCCTTCAAGGGTTATTCGATCGGACGTTGGACGCCTATTGAATAAGCGGGCGTTCGAGATCCGAGAACGTCTGTCGATAGACATTTGCTCGATTCCCGTCGTTTTGCTCTCCTCGGACGTTGAACGCCAATTTTCACGATGGCGTTCGACGTCCGAGAAATCTTTATTTTTTTATTTTCCTCGTTTCTCTCTCCAATGCTCTCCGAGACGTCTCGTTTAGGATCGGACGTCGAACGGCCAATTCTCGAAAGAGCGTTCGACGTCCGAGCGGATATAGTTTATAATTTTTTTTCCAATATTTCGCCGGCGTTCGACGTCCGAGAAATTTTTTTCTCCCCGTTTTCTTCATTCCTTCAAGGGTTATTCGATCGGACGTTGGACGCCTATTGAATAAGCGGGCGTTCGAGATCCGAGAACGTCTGTCGATAGACATTTGCTCGATTGCCGTCGTTTTGCTCTCCTCGGACGTTGAACGCCAATTTTCACGATGGCGTTCGACGTCCGAGAAATCTTTATTTTTTTATTTTCTCGTTTCTCTCATCCAATGCTCTCCGAGACGTCTCGTTTAGGATCGGACGTCGAACGGCCAATTCTCGAAAGAGCGTTCGACGTCCGAGCGGATATAGTTTATAATTTTTTTCCAATATTTCGCCGGCGTTCGACGTCCGAGAAATTTTTTTCTCCCCGTTTTCTTCATTCCTTCAAGGGTTATTCGACCGGACGATGGACGCCTATTGAATAAGCGGGCGTTCGAGATCCGAGAACGTCTGTCGATAGACATTTGCTCGATTCCCGTCGTTTTGCTCTCCTCGGACGTTGAACGCCAATTTTCACGATGGCGTTCGACGTCCGAGAAATCTTTATTTTTTTATTTTCTCGTTTCTCTCTCCAATGCTCTCCGAGACGACTCGTTTAGGATCGGACGTCGAACGGCCAATTCTCGAAAGAGCGTTCGACGTCCGAGCGCATATAGTATATAATTTTTTTCCAATATTTCGCCGGCGTTCGACGTCCGAGAAATTTTTTTCTCCCCGTTTTCTTCATTCCTTCAAGGGTTATTCGATCGGACGTTGGACGCCTATTGAATAAGCGGGCGTTCGAGATCCGAGAACGTCTGTCGATAGACATTTGCTCGATTCCCGTCGTTTTGCTCTCCTCGGACGTTGAACGCCAATTTTCACGATGGCGTTCGACGTCCGAGAAATCTTTATTTTTTTATTTTCTCGTTTCTCTCTCCAATGCTCTCCGAGACGTCTCGTTTAGGATCGGACGTCGAACGGCCAATTCTCGAAAGAGCGTTCGACGTCCGAGCGGATATAGTTTATAATTTTTTTCCAATATTTCGCCGGCGTTCGACGTCCGAGAAATTTTTTTCTCCCCGTTTTCTTCATTCCTTCAAGGGTTATTCGACCGGACGATGGACGCCTATTGAATAAGCGGGCGTTCGAGATCCGAGAACGTCTGTCGATAGACATTTGCTCGATTCCCGTCGTTTTGCTCTCCTCGGACGTTGAACGCCAATTTTCACGATGGCGTTCGACGTCCGAGAAATCTTTATTTTTTTATTTTCTCGTTTCTCTCTCCAATGCTCTCCGAGACGACTCGTTTAGGATCGGACGTCGAACGGCCAATTCTCGAAAGAGCGTTCGACGTCCGAGCGCATATAGTATATAATTTTTTTCCAATATTTCGCCGGCGTTCGACGTCCGAGAAATTTTTTTCTCCCCGTTTTCTTCATTCCTTCAAGGGTTATTCGATCGGACGTTGGACGCCTATTGAATAAGCGGGCGTTCGAGATCCGAGAACGTCTGTCGATAGACATTTGCTCGATAACCGTCGTTTTGCTCTCCTCGGACGTTGAACGCCAATTTTCACGATGGCGTTCGACGTCCGAGAAATCTTTATTTTTTTATTTTCTCGTTTCTCTCTCCAATGCTCTCCGAGACGTCTCGTTTAGGATCGGACGTCGAACGGCCAATTCTCGAAAGAGCGTTCGACGTCCGAGCGGATATAGTTTATAATTTTTTTCCAATATTTCGCCGGCGTTCGACGTCCGAGAAATTTTTTTCTCCCCGTTTTCTTCATTCCTTCAAGGGTTATTCGACCGGACGATGGACGCCTATTGAATAAGCGGGCGTTCGAGATCCGAGAACGTCTGTCGATAGACATTTGCTCGATTCCCGTCGTTTTGCTCTCCTCGGACGTTGAACGCCAATTTTCACGATGGCGTTCGACGTCCGAGAAATCTTTATTTTTTTATTTTCTCGTTTCTCTCTCCAATGCTCTCCGAGACGACTCGTTTAGGATCGGACGTCGAACGGCCAATTCTCGAAAGAGCGTTCGACGTCCGAGCGCATATAGTATATAATTTTTTTCCAATATTTCGCCGGCGTTCGACGTCCGAGAAATTTTTTTCTCCCCGTTTTCTTCATTCCTTCAAGGGTTATTCGATCGGACGTTGGACGCCTATTGAATAAGCGGGCGTTCGAGATCCGAGAACGTCTGTCGATAGACATTTGCTCGATTCCCGTCGTTTTGCTCTCCTCGGACGTTGAACGCCAATTTTCACGATGGCGTTCGACGTCCGAGAAATCTTTATTTTTTTATTTTCTCGTTTCTCTCTCCAATGCTCTCCGAGACGTCTCGTTTAGGATCGGACGTCGAACGGCCAATTCTCGAAAGAGCGTTCGACGTCCGAGCGGATATAGTTTATAATTTTTTTCCAATATTTCGCCGGCGTTCGACGTCCGAGAAATTTTTTTCTCCCCGTTTTCTTCATTCCTTCAAGGGTTATTCGACCGGACGATGGACGCCTATTGAATAAGCGGGCGTTCGAGATCCGAGAACGTCTGTCGATAGACATTTGCTCGATTCCCGTCGTTTTGCTCTCCTCGGACGTTGAACGCCAATTTTCACGATGGCGTTCGACGTCCGAGAAATCTTTATTTTTTTATTTTCTCGTTTCTCTCTCCAATGCTCTCCGAGACGACTCGTTTAGGATCGGACGTCGAACGGCCAATTCATCAATCGGACGTTCCGGTCTCGACAGCGACCATCCATTCTATTCCGCGTTGGATTCCTGTTGTTTCGCTCTTCTCGGGCGTTGAACGCTGAATTTCACGATGGCGTTCGACGTCCGAGAAATTTTTTTTTTTCTTTCCCCTTCTCACACCCTCGCACCGCTCGCCATGTCGAGTATGAGAATCGTCGAGGCGCATTGCTTGACTTTGATAATGTAACGATCCCCGAGGCGCATTGCTTCACTTTATAAAATACGAGTATGGTCGACGCGCATTGCTTCGACTCGGAGAAAATACGCGAGAGTATGGTCGAAGCGCATTGCTGGACATTGAAAATGTAACGATCCCCGACGCGCATTGCTTCACTCGGAGCAAATACGAGAGAGTATGCTCGAAGCGTATTGCTTGACATTGAAAATGTAACGATCCCCGACGCGCATTGCTTCACTCCATAAAATACGAGTAGGGTCGACGCCCATTGCTTCACTCGGAGAAAATGCGAGAGAGTATGGTCGAAGCGCATTGCTTGACTTTC
>JARBWI010000585.1:0-17139 GCA_037576405.1 Campoplex capitator | reverse complement strand
ACCTTACGGTCTACGACACGGCACCCAAGTGCGCGGGGCTGGGATCCCGCCCAGCCAGCGTACAACCAGGGCTCATACCACGGGCTCCGCGACGCACCGCGCTAGAGCCGTGGCTGCCACCAATTCCTTCCCGGCGGTTTAGACCGTTCAGCACCTTGGTCCGGTGGGGAGCACTTTCCAAACTCCCTACGGGCTATGGGTGACCGCAACCGAGTTGTGATCGCGAAACTCACACGCACTGTACCACTACCACCACGAGACCTACCCGTGGCCGGGCGGCGAAAGCTTGCGCCCTCACCGTCGCTCCCGACCCCCGTGGTACCAGTATTCGCGAATGGTGAGACGTTCGTGGGTCAACTTGGCCCACTCAGGTTTAGGCTCTAAACCAGCCTTGGTACCTGTCGACCAGCCTCGGGTTCGCGGGTGCGCCAGACCCCGAAAGAGGCGGGACCTATTGGTCTCCAGACACTCTTCCCTGCGTCCTCTGACTACCACCTCCGACTCCCCCTCACTACTGCCAACTCTCCATACACCACGCTGGAAGCCCGTTCGTTCAAAGGAGGGTAAGCAGCCCAACGAACTAATAGGGCTTCCCCGTCCA
Source organism: Campoplex capitator (assembly GCA_037576405.1). Lineage (NCBI taxonomy): Eukaryota > Metazoa > Arthropoda > Insecta > Hymenoptera > Ichneumonidae > Campoplex > Campoplex capitator. The sequence continues at coordinate 16,538 of JARBWI010000585.1, read as the reverse complement.
TCCGTTCGGCTCCCGAAGGAGCTATAGAGCACGCTCTACTCGTGTTAGTCGGATTTCCATCCGCAACCATGATGCTATGCATCGGACGAGTCGCGGTCGAGGACGCTGTTGCGTTTTCCCCTCTACCGCATATCATGAAATACTCGTCGATTCGCCGCTTTGCTCTAGGGGCCGCTAGAGGTCACTGTCCGAGCTCGGCGAGTTTTATGGGTGGCCTAATGCGGTCTATCGACCACACCGAGTAGATAGGGACACTAAATCACCTTTTTGTATTTAACGTGCCGTCTCCACCTTGCGGTCTACGACACGGCACCCATGTGCGCGGGGGCTGGGATCACGCCCAGCCAGGGCACCGCCAGGGCTCATACCACGGGCTCCACGACGCACCGTGCTAGAGCCGAGGCAGCTACCAATTCCTTCCCGGTGGTTTAGACCGTTCAGCCCCTTGGTTCGGGGGGGGAGCACTTTCCAAACTCCCTACGGTCTGTGCAGGACCGCTCCCGAGTTGTGATCGCGGCAACTCACACGCCTTAACCACTGCCCCCCCGCGAGTCCAACTCCATTTCGGCCGGGCGGCGATCGCAAAATGCTCTCGCCGGGGCTCCCGGCCCCCGCGGTACCAGTATTCGCCACTGGTCGGACGTTCGTGGGTCGACTTGGCCCACTCCGGAATAGGCTCTAACCAGCCTTGGCACCGGTCGGCAAGCTCGGGTACGCGGGTGCGCCAGACCCGAAAGGGCCGGGACCTAATTGGTCTCCTGCAACCTTCCCTGCGTCACACTCACTCATTTACTCACTCATTCACTCACTCATTCTCTCCAGCAGCGCGGGCCCCTCTCGTCGAAGGCCCAGCCCGCGAAGCTCCTGAGTGCCTGGAAGCTCTCGGGGGAGTTGGCAACCCCTTCAAGATTCCAGGACCCCATCATCGTCCTGCCGGACGCCCATAGCCAGCAAATCACGGCGTTCATCATACAACCGGCAGTCCAGCAGGACATGAGGGGAAGTCTCCTCAGCCTCACCGCACCGGCACAACGGGGTCGCTTCGAGAGTCCTTCGATGAAGGTACTCGTTCAGCGACCCGTGCCCTGTCAGCAGATAACCCGTTGGGAGGCCGAAGCAACTCCCCCTGAGGAACCTCGCAGGCACGGCGGGATCTGGGATGAAGAGGCGGGTCGTCCCGCCCTTCGCGCAGTCCCGCCAGCGCTGCCCCCATTCAACCCAAACAGCCTCGCGCGCCTGGTCCACGGTCCGTGGCGCCTCCTCGCCATTCACTCCGGGGAGCTCCCATTGTACTGGCATAACCTTCCGCAGGTCAGTACGCCGCTTCCAGGTATTTCGCCTCCAAGTCCCATGGCAGCTCACCCATGAGCACCGTCCATCGCCTCCGTCGAAACGGTCCGGCAGGACGAACAGTGTGGCGAGGAGGACCGAGCGCTGAGCCCTGTTGAGCAGAACTCGCGCCGTTACCCTCGCCCTCACGAAGCTCCCCCAAACCGGTGCGCCATACAGCGCGCACGGGACAAAGAGACCTCTGTACCAGGCACCGATGGTCCGGCGCCGGAGGCCCCAGTCCCTCCGCATCACTCGCCGCAGTTGCCCCACGAGGGAGGCAATCTTTCCCCTCATCTCTCGCAGGTGAGGCTCAAAATTGAGACGCTCGCCTACGAGGATTTCCAGATACTTGACTTCCTCCCCGTAGGGGACGACGCCCCGGTCGAGGCGAACCCTGGGGTGTCTGGTGTCCGCGAACCTACCACGGAGCACCATGCACACGGTCTTATCCCGAGAGATTTCGACGGCGGCACTGACACCCCACTCCCTCACCATATCGAGGGCTTCGGAGGCCTGAGTTTCGACACTCAGGCGCGAGTTCCCCGAGGAGATCAGGAGCGTGTCATCGGCGTAGGCAACGACTTCGATCTGCTCTTCCTGGAGCCGGGCGCAGCAGAGGGTCCAGGGCCAGGTTCCACAGAATCGGCCCAGACATCGACCCCTGCGGGCAGCCTCGCTCCACGCCCAGCTCAACCCGGCCATACCGGGAAGCCATAAATGCACGACGGTCTTAGAAGAAGCTCCGCCAGACTCCCAACTCGGGACATCCGGCGGTCTCCAGGATCCCGAGGATCGTGTCCCAGCTCAGGTGATCGAAGGCCCCCTTGAAATCAACAAACGTACCAAGTACGTATTGGTGGGGGGACTCTTCGACCACTCTCATCGCAAGGTGCCACGCGTCCTCGGTGCCCCTTCCAGCCCTGAATCCAAACTGCCGGTCCGAGAGGGGAGTGAGCCTCTCTCACCTCCAGCCTGCGAACCAAAATCTTCTCCAGCAGTTTGCCCAGGACGGAAAGGAGGCTGATCGGTCGATACGAACCGGCCTCGTCGGGCGGCTTTTCCGGGACCCTTCAGGATGGCCACGACGCGGGCGCTCTTCCACTGGGGTGGAAACACTCCAGCTTCCAAGCAGCCGTTGTACTATGGCCAGCATCAGGGTCGGCACGAACGTGACCAGGGCACGGACCATATGGACGGTTATACCGTCAGGCCCAGGCGAGCTCTTCACTTTCATCCTATTTAGGGCGAGGCGCATCTCCTCCGACGTCACGGGGGCCGGGGGATCAGGCACTGGATGGACCGGCTCTTCTCGGGGCTCCCGCATGGGAAGCCGCGGGAAGAAACGCTCCAAAAGCGCCGTGGCGCTCGCTTCCCAAGAGGTTGCGAGCACCCCTCCAACCCTCACTCCGCCGATGTCGACCGGGCCCCGTCGGCCCCTGAGGATCCTATAAGCGGATCCCCAGGGGTCGGCGTTGCCCACCTCGCCCACGAATTCCCGCCAATTCTCCTCCTTCTTCTGAAGGACCAGGCCTCTGGAAGTTCCGGTACAGCCGTCTATAGGCACCCCGGAGCTCCACCTGTTCGTCCTCTGGAGCCTCCCGTCGTCGAGCCCGCTGAAGTGCCACCCTGGCTCGCCTGGCGAGTCGCCTCGCCGAAGTGAGCTCTCGGCACCACCAGCGGGATCTCCGACGCGGACTTGTACCTGCCGCGCCTAGCTGGGCATCGTTCACCGCCCTGAACAAGGGTCGTGATTGCCTCTGCAAGGGCGACAGGCCCCTCGTGCACCAACGCGTCGCGATCGACGTCCACCGCGGCCTGAGCCAGGGCGGTGCCGTACGCTCCCCAATCCACGTCGACGGTCCGCCACCTGCACGCAGGCAGCGGAAGATCAGCGCCTCCGTCTCTCCGGGCAAGGGTCACACAAATCGCGTTGTGGTCCGAGTGCAAGAGGTCTGGCAGGACTTCCCACTCGACCTCGTACACTCGCTCAACACCCTTACCCAGAGTGACGTCGATATCCGACCTGCCAACAGGTCCGTCGAACGTGAACTCCTGGGACGGTTCATTCAGGACTTCCAGGTCGCAAGCGACAATGAAGGCCTCGAATTCCCCACCCCGGATCGCGTTGGGGTAGCCCCTTAGCCGGTTCTTGGAGTGCCACAGGTGGGACACGGCGTTCGCATCCATGCCGGCCAACACGGGGGCCTCTCGCAGGTGGGTAAACACCCACTCCAAATATTGGAAGTAGCTGTCGAGAGGAACCCCGTGGCGGCAGTACACGGAGCATAGGTACATTGTACCAAAAACACCGCGTACCCACACCGTCGCGCCCCCTTCACCAGGCACCGTGACCACCGTCGCATCGAGCGTTGCGTCCGCGAGAACTACGGCGGATTTACCGTCGCCGCTCTGGAAGATCCGCATCCAGGCCGGCAGCCCCGCCACGAACCCCCCCTGTCGGAGGTATGGGTTCCTGCAGCAGGGCAGCGGCGTAGCGGCCCCTCCACCAGAGCCTGGCTGATCTCAGCCATCACCCCCCTAGACCGCCGGCAGTCTAGCTGGAGAACCCGGAGTCTCCGTGACTCCAGGGCTTCCAGATCACCGGCGACGCTCGTTTCGGGAAGCTGGCTAGCCATTCTCGGCATTTGGCTCACGTTCCGACGGGGCTCCCGGACGGGCGCGATCCTCCGCCGCCGCAGCCCGCTCCTGGGCCAGCGCTTCCCGATAGACGGCGCACGTGCCGCCCAACGCCGCGTGGGCTGCCTCGAGGCCAAACTTCCTGCAATTCACGCAGCAGGGAGGCACCGCTCTCGCTGGACAATTCGCGACCACGTGTCCGTCTCCGGCGCACCAGCCACACGTGACGGTTCGCTTACGGCAAGACGCCGTCGAGTGGCCGAAGCCCAGGCAGCGGTAGCAGCGGTCGGCGTCAACGAAATCCCTGACGATGCACGAGCTCCACCCCAGGAGGACGCGCCCCTTCCTGACCAGCGCGGGTCGCGGACCCGAGGCGCAGCCTCCAAAACCCAAACACTGCCTCGTGGGGCAGCCCCCCGTGCTCCGACCCTCCGCGCGAGCCGGACAGCCGCTCGGAACTCGCCCTCAGACATACCCGGAAGATTTTGAACCCGGAGGGCGTTCAAGACTGCAGCCTCCGTCTCATCCGCTGGCACCGCGACCACCGCAACTTTCACACGGGGGGCCTCCGGCTCAGCGACGATTAGACCCCCCTCGCGGATCGCCTCGCTCGACCGGAAAAACTCCAGCTCCTCCCTCGTGCTGGTCTCTACCAGAACACCGCCCCGGACGACCCTGACCCCCTTTACGCATACTGAGTTCTCCCCGGGGGTTGACCAGGGTCTTAAGGCGATTCCTCACTTCTGCTCGCCCCATCGAACCAGCCTCCGACGCCCGCACGATGACCGCATTGGCGGGGGGCTCACGCGGCGGCCTTGGCGCAGGGCGACGTAGAGGGGACGTGCTGGACCGCCACGGCCTGCACCGGTCTCGGCTGAGCATTTCCAGGGGGCGGCGCACCAACCGCCGCAGCGAACGAAATCGGGCGCCCAGGGTTTGCCGGGGCAACAGGTCGAGGTCCCGGCTCCGCACCTGGCACTCCTCCGGCCCCCTGGCGGCCCAACACCTCAGTCGCAGCACGGAGCCCCGCACACTCACCTGCCAAATTCTGAACCTTTCCGGTCACAGCGACGAGAAGGGACATCAGCCCTGCGACTTTGTCACCGATGAATGCGGCGCGAACTCTTCAGTTCAGTTCAAAATTTGGTATTTATTCATTTTTGGTTCTTTTTTTGGTTGATACATATACTTCGGTGTCAATGTTTTACTTAGAAAGCGTATTGTGGATTAGGCTCCCGTCCTCAGTTTCATGTTTAAATTGGAATTATTTAATTGCTTCTTTATCTTGCGATTTATATAAGCCGAACTCTTCACGACCTTATTCGTTGGGTCCATGACATGAGCCCTCACTTCTCCCACCAGTTCCTCGGCCCGAGCGACGAGCTCGGTTGGACTGATCGTCCTAGGGGGCCCTTCTCCGCCGAACGCGGTCGACGGGACCCTCAAGCTCTCACTTGGCTGGGCCGGCGCAGCTGCAGCCAAGCCCACATCTGCCCTCCGAGGGGCAGGGCGCGAACGAGACCTCACTCCCGCAACTCCCGACTTCTTCTCTCTTGCCTTCTTCTCACCCGACTTTTCCTCTCCCGACTTTCCCTCTCCCGACTTTCCTTCTCCCGACTTTCCCTCACCCGACTTTCCCTCTCCCGACTTTTCCCTCTCCCGGCTTTCCCTCACCCGACTTCTTCCTTCTCACGACGGTCTCCCACGAGGCCTTTGGGCCTGAGTCCGCACCGACCTGGCCAGACGTCGACGCATTACTGGCCGCAGGGTGCTGCGCTCCCAAAGGCCTCAGGGTCTCCGACTCACTCTCGGCCCTCCACCCCGCACTCTGACGCGCTCGCTTCCGAAGACGCCTCGTCAGACACCGCGCTTGGATGGGGGAACCCCGAGCCACTGGCAGCTGCCCTTCTCTTCCTCACCTGCTTCTTTTTCCTCCAGAGAGGTCCCTTCGAGGATGCCGGTCCTGGGCGCCCCGCTAAGACGCGAGACTCTGCCGCTGACGAGGCGCTGGCCGACCCACCCGCTGACCGGGACGCACTCCTCTTCACTCCTGGCGAAGCGGGGAGGACCCATCGCAATGGTCCCGCTTGCCGTCGACGTCTTCTCGACGCACTGAGTGGGTGAACCACCTCCAGCGCTCCTCTCTTCCTTCCCTGGCGAAGCGGGATAACCCACCGGAGTGGTCCCGTTTGCCGTCGACGCTCCTGTAACGTGCGGAGGGGCTTCGCCGCCTCCGGCAGATCCTCCTTCTACCGATGTTTGAGCCGCGGGAAGCTCGTTGTCCTTGGACACCTTTGCTACTTTATTGAAACCGGACATATTCCATAAAGTGGGTCTTTTAGCGAGAATCCCCCAGCTCGATCTCCCAACCCCTCAAACCCCTTTCCCCACCACCCCCCAATCCGAGGACGTTGACCCCCAGCCGCGACACACCGACTGCGCCCCGTAAGGGCACGGCCAGCGGGGCGCAACCGAGATCCCCGTCTAACGTTCCCCGCCCCGAGGACCAGAACACCCCACGGCATGTCGAGGATCGCGGGACTCCCTTCTCATGGCACCAACTTATTGCGGGTGGCCGCGGTCGGGACAACACCCGGCCCCCCCCTGCGGCCCGCACCCTGGAGCCACCAGGACCACAGGGGCGACACGAGCTTTTTACACGCGTTGCTACGAGGCAGCCCACACCGGGTAGTGAGTCCGAGTCGGGCCCCGGTACTACCGCGCGGTCCCCAGGCGTGTCCAACTCCCCATCCGAGGGAGCCTCCCAGGTTTCCAACTGTACCCTCGCCGCATCCGCCAGATTCACTCAAAGGGCACGATCCAAGACTACCGATGAAGTGCGCGGGACCAAGGGTTTGTGTTGCTCTTTCCTGGTCCCTCACCGTCGAGCTGCGCGGACAAGCCGCTTGGCCTTTCGGATCATCGAGACTCGGACCCCCCCACCATCCACGGGTGGCAACACATCGGGGAGTGCCAGTATTCGCCACTGGTCTGACGTTCGTAGGTCAACTTGGCCTACTGCGGTATGGGCACCTATGCCCGGCACCGGTCGGCCAGCACTCGGGTCCGCGGGTTTGCCAAACCCGAAAGGGCCGGGGCCTTCGGCCTCCTGCGCCCTTCCTTGCGGGGAGTAGATAGGGACACTAAATCACCTTTTCGTATTTAACCTGTCGTCTCCACCTTGCGGTCTACGACACGGCACCCATGTGCGCGGGGCTGGGATCACGCCAAGCCAGCGCACCGCCAGGGCTCATACCACGGGCTCCACGACGCACCGTGCTAGAGCCGAGGCAGCTACCAATTCCTTCCCGGTGGATTAGACCGTTCAGCTCCTTGGCTCGGGGGGGGAGCACTTTCCAAACTCCCTACGGTCTATGCAGGACCGCTCCCGAGTTGTGATCGCGCAACTCACACGCCTTAACCACTGCCCCCGCGAGTCCAACCTCATTTCGGCCGGGCGGCGATAGCAAAATGCTCTCACCGGGGCTCCCGGCCCCCGCTGGTACCAGTATTCGCCACTGGTCGGACGTTCGTGGGTCGACTTGGCCCACTCCGGAATAGGCTCTAACCAGCCTTGGCACCGGTCGGCCAGCTCGGGTACGCGGGTGCGCCAGACCCGAAAGGGCCGGGGCCTATTGGTCTCCTGCACCCTTCCCTGCGTCACACTCACTCATTCACCCCTCAATTCCCTTCGGCAGCGCGGGCCCTCTCATCGAACGCCCAGCCCGCGAAGCTCCTGAGTGCCTGGAAGCTCTCAGGGCAGTTGGCAACCCCTTGGAGATTCCAGGACCCGTCATCATCCCGCCGGACGCCCATAGCCTGCAAATCGCGGCGTTCCTCATATAACCGGCAGTCCAGCAGGACATGAGGGGAAGTTTCCTCAGCCTCACCGCACCTGCACATCGGGGTCGCTTCGAGAGTCCTTCGATGAAGGTACTCGTTCAGCGACCCGTGCCCTGTCAACAAATAACCAGTTGGGAGGCCGAAGCAACTCCCCCTAAGGAGCTCCGCAGGCACGGCGGGATCTGGGATAAAGAGTCGGGTCGTCCCGCCCTTCGCGCAGTCCCGCCAGCGCTGCCCCCCACTCGGCCCAAACAGCCTCGCATGCCCTCGCTCTTGTCCCTGGTACCCCCTCGCCATTCTCGCCGTGGGGCCTCCACGGGACAGGCAAACCCTTCCGGAGGCAAAACGCCGCCTCGAGGTATTTGGCCTCCAGGTCCCACGGGAGCTCACCCATGAGCACTGTCATCGCCTCTGTCGAAACAGTCCGGCAGACGAACAGTGTGGCAAGGAGGACCGAGCGCTGAGCCCTGTTAAGCAGAACTCGAGCCGTCGTCCTCGCCCCTAACGAAGCCCCCCCAAACCGATGCGCCATACAACGCGCACGGGACAAAGAGCCCCCGGTACCAGGACCCAATGGTCCGGTGCCTGAGTCCCCAGTCCCGCCGCATTACCCGCCGCAGTTGACTCACGAGGGAGGCTGTCTTTCCCCGGATCTCCCGCAGGTGAGGCTCGAAATTTAGCCGCTCACCCACTAGTATGCCCAGGTACTTGACCTCCTTCCTGTACGGCACCGCGCCTCGATCTAGGAGTACCCTGGGGTGCCTCGTGCCCGCAAAACTCCCGCGGAGCAGCATGCACACGGTCTTATCCCGAGAGACATCGACCGTGGCATCAACACCCCACTCCCTCACCATTTCAAGAGGACTCCGTAGCCTGGGTTTCGATACTCAAGCGTGAGTCTCCTGAAGAGATCAGGAGCGTATCATCGGCGTAGGCAACAACCTCGATGCCTGCCTCCCGGAGTCACCACAGCAGGGGGTCCAGAGCCAGATTCCATAGAATCGGCCCGGACATCGACCCCTGCGGGCAGCCTCGCTCGACGCTCAGCTCAACCTGGCCGTACCGGGAAACCATAAATGCTCGACGGTCGCTGAAGAAGCTCCGCCAAACGCCCAGCTCTGGGCATCCGGCGGCTCCTAAGATCCCGAGGATCGTGTCCCAGCTCAGGTGGTCGAAGGCCCCCTTGAAATCCACAAACGTACCAAGTACGTATTTGTGGGGGGACTCTTCGACCACCCTCATCGCTAAGTGCCACGCATCCTCGGTGCCCCTTGCAGCCCTGAAACCAAACTGCCGGTCCGAGAGGGAGTGAACCTCTCTCACCTCAAGCCTGCGCACTAAAATCTTTTCCAGCAGTTTGCCCAGGACCGAAAGGAGGCTGATCGGTCGATACGATCCAGCCTCGTCTGGCGGCTTCCCGGGACCCTTGAGAATGGCCACGACGCGGGGTGCTTTTCCACTGGGGTGGGAACACTCCAGCTTCAATGCAGCCGTTGTACATGGCCAGGGCCAGGTCTGGCGCGTACATAACCAGCGCCTGGACCATCTTCACGGTAATACCGTCAGGTCCCGGCGCGGCTACCTACTTTCATGCTTTTCAGGGCAAGGTTCATCTCCACTGGTGTCGTGAGGGCCGGGGGATCAGGCACCGGATGGGCGGCCTCTCCTCGGGGCTTCCGCTCGGGGAGCCGCGGGAAAGAAACGGTCCAGAAGTGCCGTGGCGCTTGCCTCCCAGGAGGTTGCAAGCACCCCTCCGACTCTCACTCCACCAATATCGACAGGGCCCCGCCGTCCCCGAAGGATCCGATACGCGGCTCCCCAGGGGTCTGCGTTGCCCGACCCGCCAACAAAAACACGCCAGTCCTGCTCCTTCTTCTCGAGGACCAATCGCTGATAGCTCCGGTACAGCCCACGATAGGCAACCCGGAGAGCTACCTGGTCCTCGGCCGGGGCTTCGCGTCTCCTAGCTCGCTGCAGGGCCACTCTGCCTCGCCGCGCGAGCCGCCTCGCCGAGGTGAGCTCTCGGCACCACCAGCGGGATCTTCGTCGCGGCTCCGAGCCTGCCCCCTTCAGCCGGGCATCATTCACGCCCTGAATCAGGGACGTGATCGCCGTGGCAAGGGCGACAGGCCCTTCCTGCACCAGTGCCTCGCGGTCGACGGCCGCCACAGCCTGCGCCAGGGCGGTTCCGTAAGTTCCCCAATCCACGCCAACGGTTCGCCACCTGTGTACAGGCAGCGGAAGATCGGCATCCCCGTCTCTCCGGAGAAGGGTCACACAAATCGCGTTGTGGTCCGAGTGCACAAGGTCCGGCAGGATAGCCCACTCGACCTCGTACACTCGCTCAACACCCTTTCCCAGAGTTACGTCGATATCCGACCTACCCGTAGGCCCGTCGAACGTGAACTCTCGGGATGGCTCGTTCAGGACCTCCAAGTCGCACGCGACTATGAAGGTCTCGAACTCACCGCCGCTGACCGCGTTTGGGTGGCCCCTGAGCCGGTTCTTGGAGTACCACAGGCGGGACACGGCGTTTGCATCCATGCCTGCCAGCACGGGGGCCTCTCGCAGGTGGGTAAACACCCACTCCAAATACTGGAAGTAGCTGTCGAGAGGAGCCCCGTGGCGGCAGTACACGGAGCACAGGTACAGAGTACCGAAAACACCGCGAACCCACACCGTCGCACCCCCTTCTCCGGGCACCGTGACCACCGTGGCATCGAGCGTCGCGTTCGCGAGTACGACTGCTGATTTGCCGTCGCCGCTCTTGAAGATCCGCATCCAGGCGGGGAGTCCCGCCACGAAGCCCCCCGCACGCAGGTAAGGTTCCTGCAGCAAAGCGGCATCGTAGCGGTCCTCGACGAGGGCCTGGCCGAGCTCAGCCATCACGCCTCGGGACCGCCGGCAGTTGAGCTGGAGGACACGAAGCCCACCCGGGGCCCGATCCAACGGCCCGCCGGCAACATCCGCTGGAGCGAGATGGCTAGCCATTTCCGGCGCTTGAGGCGGGGCCTTGCGAGGCCGCTATTTGGGCCCGCTCTTCCATCGCCATGCACCTCCCCTGCACGAGTGCGTCCCGATAAAATGGGCACACCCCATCCATCGCCCTGTGGGCGGCTTCCAGGCCAGCCTCCCTGCAGTTTACACAGCAGGGGGGCGCCTCTTTGGCCGGGCACTGCGCGGCGGTATGACCGTCACCGACGCACCAGCCACACACCATCGTCCGCCTTCTGCAGGACGCAGACGAGTGGCCGAAGCCCAGGCAACGGTAGCACAGGTCTGCATCGACGTAATCCCGGACCACGCACGAGTGCCAGCCCAGGAAAACCCGACTTTTTGCCGCCAGCGTGGCCGCGACCTCAGGCGTGGCCTCAAGGACCCAATGGGTCCCTGGGGAAACCGCGTGCCTACCCTCAAACTTCCGTCCCACCCTAACTACCGCACGGAAATCTTCGACCCCCATGTTGGGGAAGTTCTGCGCACGAAGGGCGTTCAGAACTTCCTCTTCCGGAGTCTCCTTCGGCACCGCAAACACTCCGACCTTCTTCCGTGGCACCTCCGGGGCCACGACGGTGAGGCCGCCCTCGCGGATAGCCTCACTCGTCCGGAAGAACTCCAACTCTCCCTCCGTGCGCGTCTCCACGAGCACCCCACCCTTTACCGTCCTTACCCCCTTCACGCAGATCGAAGCCTCACCCGGGTTGACCAACGTCTTGAGGCGCTCCTTTACCTCGGTCGGCCCCATTGGACCCTCTGTCGCACGAATCAGCACTGCGTGCTACGGGACGCGCACCGGTCGCCTCACGGCCTGACGAGGGACTACCCTCACCTCCGCTGGCTGGGGCTGAGCCACCCTGTGGGCTCCTGCTCCCGCTGCCGCAGCCTCCGCGAACGTCCTTACCCGCCCAGGCCTCGGTGGGGCCTCAGGGCGCGGGCCCTGGCTAACGCCAACTTCGGGTGCACCTAAGCGTCGCACCAGCGCTTCATGGGCAAAACGAAGCCCCGCGCTTTCTCCCGAGAGTGCTTCGACCTTTCCGGTGGCCGCGACGAGCAGCGACATCAGCCCCGACACCCTTTCCTCGATATACGAAGCCACGCCCTTCGTAACCTTGTTAGCCGGGTCCATATTATGGGCCCGGACTTCTCCGGCCAACTGCTCCGCTCGAGCTACCAGCTCCTTCACCCCTAACAGCCTGGGAGGCCCTTGTCCCCCGAACGCAGTTGGCGGGACCTCGAGACTAGCCCTTAACGGGGCCGGAGCGGCTGTGGCTGAACCCGCCGACGAATAACGCGGGGCCGAGCTCGAACGCGGCTCCGTACCCCGGGCTGTCTTCTTCTTCTTCGCCTTTTTCTTCCGGCGGACTGTCTCCCACGAAGCCTTGGGGCCGGTGCTCGCATCGGTCGCTTTCACCAACGACGTTTCTCCACCAGGAGACGACCGCTGCGAACCCGAACCCGAAGGCTTCGGGGCCTCCGACTCACTCCCTGCATCCACTCCACATTCCGAAGTGCTCCCATCGGAGACAGCTCCGTCGGAATGCGACCGCGGCCGAGACGATCCCGGAGGACCACTGGCCTTCCTCTTTTTGGCTGGCAGCTTGCTCAGCCTCGACGACGCGCCCTTAGAAGACGCCGGACCTGGGCGCCCCGCTAAGACGCGGGACTCTGCCGCTGACGAGGCGCCCGCAGAATCTCCGTCTGACCGGACCGCACTCCTTTTCATTCCCGGCGATGCGGGGGGACCCATAACAATGGCCCCGCTTGCAGTCGACGCACTTACGACGTGCGGAGGGGCTTCACCACCTCCGGCACTGCTCTCCTTCTCCACCGATGTTTGTTGAGCCGCGGGAAGCTCGTTGTCCTTTGACACCTTTTCGACTTTATTGAATTCGGACATTATTCATTAAAGTGGGGCTTTTCCCGAGATTCCCCCAGCTCGATCTCCCAACCCTCAACCCCTTTCCCCACCACCCCCCAATCCGAGGACGTTGACCCCAGCCGCGACACACCGACTGCGCCCCGTAAGGGCACGGCCAGCGGGGCACAACCGAGACCTCCGTCCAACGTTCCCAGCCCGAGGACCAGAACACCCCACGGCATGTCGAGGATCGCGGGACTCCCCTGTCATGGCACCAACTTATTGCGGGTGGCCGCGGTCGGGACAACACCCGGCCCCCCTGCAGCCCGCATCCTGGAGCCACCAGGACCACAGGGGTGACACGAGCTTTTTACACGCGTTGCTACGAGGCAGCCCACACCGGGTAGCGAGTCCGAGTCGGGCCCCGGTACTACCGCGCGGTCCCCAGGCGTGTCCACTCCCCATCCGAGGGAGCCTCCCGGGTTTCCAACTGTACCCTCACCGCATCCGCCAGATTCACTCGAAGGGCACGATCCAAGACTACCGATGAAGTGAGTAGATAGGGACACTAAATCACCTTTTTGTATTTAACGTGCCGTCTCCACCTTACGGTCTACGACACGGCACCCAAGTGCGCGGGGCTGGGATCCCGCCCAGCCAGCTGTTATGCCCGCGAATACCGTCTCGAAGGGACGAGTTATCGTGGACGGGTAATTTGGGGATTGTTGCCAATAAATGAGTTTAACTCCAACTCATTACTTGAAACAAGTTAACGATAGGTTTATTAAATAAGGTTTTACAAAGTCAAGGTTTGGTTGCCTCGAGACCAATAGTTATGATTCTATTCGTAGACTGTCGCAGACTGCCTCCTTTGGGCGGTCTCGTGTGTTTTTATGAGTTATCCTAAATGATGTCAAATTACCCCTTCCGTTAATTAGTTGTTCTCGATCTATTAATTAGGTCTTTCTCAATCGGTGGCGAAATGCCCTGTCAGCGATTCTAGGTGTGTGCAACTCTTGGTCAAATAGATGCGCTCTGTGATCGAGACTCGTGATTTAGTAATTATTCTGTTTAAGTGTTCTACTTTAAGTATTCCTATGAAATTAATACGTTGCCAATTTTGGTGTTGCCATGGGCACAACATCCCTCCCCCCTTAAGGAGACGAAACTACGTTTTCGGCTTTTTATCGCTATAAAATTGGCTTATTACTTTTCTGTTTTGGTCTCTTGGCTTACAATTTCATTTTTGTGTGTACATTTTCGGTGTGTATAATTATCGTATACGTGTGTGGATTCTCATTCTGAATCCGTGTTTGTTTTCTTTCTTGGTCTTTCTTTGTGAATTATGCTCAACTCAGGTGTTTTGTTGGCGCCTCTTGACGGTCTTGGTGATACGGAGGTTAGCTCGATGTCGTTCACCTGAGGAGTTCGCTGTAAAAACTGACGCAGCTTTTTCTTGTACATAGTGTATAGAATTGTACATAGTATGATGATTATGACGAACATTATTAAGCTTAATGAGTAATTCCCGATAATGTGGTATTGATGTACCAAACTTTTTGGTTGCTCATTCAATTTTGTTTTTAATGTGTTTATTCTTTCGCCCAATTTATTTATTTCTAAAGGGTTTAGTACCATTTTGTGTGGTATGCTATAATTGAAAACTGGGTGATTTGATTCGAACTTTCCCAGTATATTAGTTAAATTATAGGATGGTGCGAATCCAATAAATTCGTTTTGCGTAATTTCATTTAAAGTTAATAATCGATAATCGGCGGAGGTGACGGAACATTTTCCGTCCAAAGCCAGTATTCCGTTGTCGTAAATGTTAGTGTAAATTATTTTTTCATTTTCGCATTCTACTCTAATTCTTTCTGTTTTCGGTGCTGTGAATAACCATCTTCCTTCTTGCTCTAGGGCAATTATCATTGTTTTTTCTAGTTTCACGATTCTTTGAGTGCATGATGACTCTTCCGGTGCTTCTTCTAGGTATAATTTTATTTCGCATGGCGTATTTTTTGTGACAGTTTCTATTGCTTGTTTAGGCTTATAATAGTATACAGAGTCTACCTTTTTGCTTTTATTTAATTCTTCTTCTGTTAAAGTGAGGTAATTTCTAGTATTTCCGTTTATTATTATTAGCCTCGTAGATGTTTCGATAAATTGAAATTTATCTTCGTTCATTCTTACGGGTAGTGGATATACTTTATTTATTTTTAATGTAATGCTTTCAATCAGTGGAAATTTGATCACCAGCACGACTCGTGCTTTGCTAGTGTATGTGGTGATTTCCGCTGTTTTCAATAGGTTTGAGATTTCATTTCTTTTTATGCTGGTTGCGAAGTTCAGTCCTCTCGGTATATAGGGTGTCGCTATCGTCAGATAGTTTGCTAATTGCTGCGGCGATACTACCGTTGGGTTTATTATTCCTTTTCTTGCTTGCATTAAAAAGTTTGCTATTTGGTCTATCTCCTCTGTAAAGGATTCTATTATCGTGCTGATTGTGTTAATGTTACCGTCTAGCAATTGTCTTTGTCCGACTTCGGATAATTTGCTGTTAAATTCCTCTTGGATTTTACTTATTGAAAATTGTAGATTGTTGATACTTGATCCTACTTCATTTATCGTTTTGTTATAAATATTTATTGACGATTCTAAAATTTGCAAATTTTCTCCTAGTGCTTCCTCATCTGTTATTTGTTTTCCTATTATTCCGTTTATTTTTTCGTCTATTTTTTCGGCATCTTCTTGGTCTAAGTTTCCTGTAATTGATTTTATTACTGTTCCTAATCCGTTTATCAATCCTCTTTTTATTCTATTGTCGCTTTTTCCGACGAAATCGTGAATTGCTACGATTTTTTCGTGTAGTTTTTTCATCATTGGTTCCAAGTTATTGGTGACTGTGGAGCATAGGATATCGCTCGAAGTTTCTTTACATTTTTCCTCTAAGATACTGAAAACTTTTCGTAATGGTTGTTCTTTCTCGGTGATTTGGTCGAGGTCCATGTGGATGGCTGTTTTCCAAATTCCTTTCACTAACTGAAGTGATCCTATTTCCTCGTATAATAAATTCCTGGAGTATTTTTTAATTTCTCCACGTGGAATTTCCTTTTTTCCTTAGGGTCGTCTCCTGATACCAATCCGCACAGGATCATGCATCTGTAATATGTTTATATTTTTCAATCAGTCCGTGGTAATTGATTGCTTGCTTTATTTCGATTTAATACGTATGTGTATGTATATATGTATTCGCGTTTGTTTGTATTTATTATTTCTTTTCTTTCTCTTCTCTATCTCGCGGTGAGCGCGTTTTGCTGATGCAGTATTTACTCGGTCGCGTTGTTCTAAGATTTTTTCTCGCAGTGTTTCTTTCTTTTCCCGATTTTTATTCCTATCCTTTATTGCTTTACATAGGTTGTGACGTTTCCTTCGCGTCCCTTGTTTATCCCCTCTTTCCTGTTGTTCTATATAGTCGAGTGATTTTGTGACTTCTTCGATCATTCGAAAAAAGTTTCTCAGCGTGAACGACGACGATTTATCGAAGGTAAGTTCTTTTGCGAAATTTTTTTTTTTTTTTTTTCACTTTATTTATTTTTCTTTTATTTAGTTGTTTTATTTCTTTTATTTGTTTCAGCAACAGTATGGCTGGTCGACGACGTACTTGGGACGCGGCTGTGTTATCCGCTGGTCCTCGTTTTTTGGATATGGGTCGCTATTTATACATGGTAATTTTGTTTTTTTTTTTTTTTTTTTTTCTTCGAAAGTTTTTTCAATTTTTTGATTTACTCTTGTGTTTTACTTTCTTTTTTTTTTTTTCCAGAAAATCAGGCGGGTCGATTATCGTGGTCCTCTGGACGAGATATGGTGG
>JARBWI010000584.1:32500-58321 GCA_037576405.1 Campoplex capitator | reverse complement strand
GTCTACGACACGGCACCCAAGTGCGCGGGGCTGGGATCCCGCCCAGCCAGCGTACAACCAGGGCTCATACCACGGGCTCCGCGACGCACCGCGCTAGAGCCGTGGCTGCCACCAATTCCTTCCCGGCGGTTTAGACCGTTCAGCACCTTGGTCCGGTGGGGAGCACTTTCCAAACTCCCTACGGGCTATGGGTGACCGCAACCGAGTTGTGATCGCGAAACTCACACGCACTGTACCACTACCACCACGAGACCTACCCGTGGCCGGGCGGCGAAAGCTTGCGCCCTCACCGTCGCTCCCGACCCCCGTGGTACCAGTATTCGCGAATGGTGAGACGTTCGTGGGTCAACTTGGCCCACTCAGGTTTAGGCTCTAAACCAGCCTTGGTACCTGTCGACCAGCCTCGGGTTCGCGGGTGCGCCAGACCCGAAAGAGGCGGGACCTATTGGTCTCCAGACACTCTTCCCTGCGTCCTCTGACTACCACCTCCGACTCCCCCCTCACTACTGCCAACTCTCCATACACCACGCTGGAAGCCCGTTCGTTCAAAGGAGGGTAAGCAGCCCAACGAACTAATAGGGCTTCCCCGTCCATCCGTTCGGCTCCCGAAGGAGCTATAGAGCACGCTCTACTCGTGTTAGTCGGATTTCCATCCGCAACCATGATGCTATGCATCGGACGAGTCGCGGTCGAGGACGCTGTTGCGTTTTCCCCTCTACCGCATATCATGAAATACTCGTCGATTCGCCGCTTTGCTCTAGGGGCCGCTAGAGGTCACTGTCCGAGCTCGGCGAGTTTTATGGGTGGCCTAATGCGGTCTATCGACCACCCCGAGTAGATAGGGACACTAAATCACCTTTTTGTATTTAACGTGCCGTCTCCACCTTGCGGTCTACGACACGGCACCCATGTGCGCGGGGCTGGGATCACGCCCAGCCAGGGCACCGCCAGGGCTCATACCACGGGCTCCACGACGCACCGTGCTAGAGCCGAGGCAGCTACCAATTCCTTCCCGGTGGTTTAGACCGTTCAGCCCCTTGGTTCGGGGGGGAGCACTTTCCAAACTCCCTACGGTCTGTGCAGGACCGCTCCCGAGTTGTGATCGCGCAACTCACACGCCTTAACCACTGCCCCCCGCGAGTCCAACTCCATTTCGGCCGGGCGGCGATCGCAAAATGCTCTCGCCGGGGCTCCCGGCCCCCGCGGTACCAGTATTCGCCACTGGTCGGACGTTCGTGGGTCGACTTGGCCCACTCCGGAATAGGCTCTAACCAGCCTTGGCACCGGTCGGCAAGCTCGGGTACGCGGGTGCGCCAGACCCGAAAGGGCCGGGACCTATTGGTCTCCTGCACCCTTCCCTGCGTCACACTCACTCATTTACTCACTCATTCACTCACTCATTCTCTCCAGCAGCGCGGGCCCTCTCGTCGAAGGCCCAGCCCGCGAAGCTCCTGAGTGCCTGGAAGCTCTCGGGGGAGTTGGCAACCCCTTCAAGATTCCAGGACCCATCATCGTCCTGCCGGACGCCCATAGCCAGCAAATCACGGCGTTCATCATACAACCGGCAGTCCAGCAGGACATGAGGGGAAGTCTCCTCAGCCTCACCGCACCGGCACAACGGGGTCGCTTCGAGAGTCCTTCGATGAAGGTACTCGTTCAGCGACCCGTGCCCTGTCAGCAGATAACCCGTTGGGAGGCCGAAGCAACTCCCCCTGAGGAACCTCGCAGGCACGGCGGGATCTGGGATGAAGAGGCGGGTCGTCCCGCCCTTCGCGCAGTCCCGCCAGCGCTGCCCCCATTCAACCCAAACAGCCTCGCGCGCCTGGTCCACGGTCCGTGGCGCCTCCTCGCCATTCACTCCGGGGAGCTCCCATTGTACTGGCATACCCTTCCGCAGTCAGTACGCCGCTTCCAGGTATTTCGCCTCCAAGTCCCATGGCAGCTCACCCATGAGCACCGTCATCGCCTCCGTCGAAACGGTCCGGCAGACGAACAGTGTGGCGAGGAGGACCGAGCGCTGAGCCCTGTTGAGCAGAACTCGCGCCGTTACCCTCGCCCTCACGAAGCTCCCCCAAACCGGTGCGCCATACAGCGCGCACGGGACAAAGAGACCTCTGTACCAGGCACCGATGGTCCGGCGCCGGAGGCCCCAGTCCCTCCGCATCACTCGCCGCAGTTGCCCCACGAGGGAGGCAATCTTTCCCCTCATCTCTCGCAGGTGAGGCTCAAAATTGAGACGCTCGCCTACGAGGATTTCCAGATACTTGACTTCCTCCCCGTAGGGGACGACGCCCCGGTCGAGGCGAACCCTGGGGTGTCTGGTGTCCGCGAACCTACCACGGAGCACCATGCACACGGTCTTATCCCGAGAGATTTCGACGGCGGCACTGACACCCCACTCCCTCACCATATCGAGGGCTTCGGAGGCCTGAGTTTCGACACTCAGGCGCGAGTTCCCCGAGGAGATCAGGAGCGTGTCATCGGCGTAGGCAACGACTTCGATCTGCTCTTCCTGGAGCCGGCGCAGCAGAGGGTCCAGGGCCAGGTTCCACAGAATCGGCCCAGACATCGACCCCTGCGGGCAGCCTCGCTCCACGCCCAGCTCAACCCGGCCATACCGGGAAGCCATAAATGCACGACGGTCTTAGAAGAAGCTCCGCCAGACTCCCAACTCGGGACATCCGGCGGTCTCCAGGATCCCGAGGATCGTGTCCCAGCTCAGGTGATCGAAGGCCCCCTTGAAATCAACAAACGTACCAAGTACGTATTGGTGGGGGGACTCTTCGACCACTCTCATCGCAAGGTGCCACGCGTCCTCGGTGCCCCTTCCAGCCCTGAATCCAAACTGCCGGTCCGAGAGGGAGTGAGCCTCTCTCACCTCCAGCCTGCGAACCAAAATCTTCTCCAGCAGTTTGCCCAGGACGGAAAGGAGGCTGATCGGTCGATACGAACCGGCCTCGTCGGGCGGCTTTCCGGGACCCTTCAGGATGGCCACGACGCGGGCGCTCTTCCACTGGGGTGGAAACACTCCAGCTTCCAAGCAGCCGTTGTACATGGCCAGCATCAGGGTCGGCACGAACGTGACCAGGGCACGGACCATATGGACGGTTATACCGTCAGGCCCAGGCGAGCTCTTCACTTTCATCCTATTTAGGGCGAGGCGCATCTCCTCCGACGTCACGGGGGCCGGGGGATCAGGCACTGGATGGACCGGCTCTTCTCGGGGCTCCCGCATGGGAAGCCGCGGGAAGAAACGCTCCAAAAGCGCCGTGGCGCTCGCTTCCCAAGAGGTTGCGAGCACCCCTCCAACCCTCACTCCGCCGATGTCGACCGGGCCCCGTCGGCCCCTGAGGATCCTATAAGCGGATCCCCAGGGGTCGGCGTTGCCCACCTCGCCCACGAATTCCCGCCAATTCTCCTCCTTCTTCTGAAGGACCAGGCTCTGGAAGTTCCGGTACAGCCGTCTATAGGCACCCCGGAGCTCCACCTGTTCGTCCTCTGGAGCCTCCCGTCGTCGAGCCCGCTGAAGTGCCACCCTGGCTCGCCTGGCGAGTCGCCTCGCCGAAGTGAGCTCTCGGCACCACCAGCGGGATCTCCGACGCGGACTTGTACCTGCCGCGCCTAGCTGGGCATCGTTCACGCCCTGAACAAGGGTCGTGATTGCCTCTGCAAGGGCGACAGGCCCCTCGTGCACCAACGCGTCGCGATCGACGTCCACCGCGGCCTGAGCCAGGGCGGTGCCGTACGCTCCCCAATCCACGTCGACGGTCCGCCACCTGCACGCAGGCAGCGGAAGATCAGCGCCTCCGTCTCTCCGGGCAAGGGTCACACAAATCGCGTTGTGGTCCGAGTGCAAGAGGTCTGGCAGGACTTCCCACTCGACCTCGTACACTCGCTCAACACCCTTACCCAGAGTGACGTCGATATCCGACCTGCCAACAGGTCCGTCGAACGTGAACTCCTGGGACGGTTCATTCAGGACTTCCAGGTCGCAAGCGACAATGAAGGCCTCGAATTCCCCACCCCGGATCGCGTTGGGGTAGCCCCTTAGCCGGTTCTTGGAGTGCCACAGGTGGGACACGGCGTTCGCATCCATGCCGGCCAACACGGGGGCCTCTCGCAGGTGGGTAAACACCCACTCCAAATATTGGAAGTAGCTGTCGAGAGGAACCCCGTGGCGGCAGTACACGGAGCATAGGTACATTGTACCAAAAACACCGCGTACCCACACCGTCGCGCCCCCTTCACCAGGCACCGTGACCACCGTCGCATCGAGCGTTGCGTCCGCGAGAACTACGGCGGATTTACCGTCGCCGCTCTGGAAGATCCGCATCCAGGCCGGCAGCCCCGCCACGAACCCCCCCTGTCGGAGGTATGGTTCCTGCAGCAGGGCAGCGGCGTAGCGGCCCTCCACCAGAGCCTGGCTGATCTCAGCCATCACCCCCCTAGACCGCCGGCAGTCTAGCTGGAGAACCCGGAGTCTCCGTGACTCCAGGGCTTCCAGATCACCGGCGACGCTCGTTTCGGGAAGCTGGCTAGCCATTCTCGGCATTTGGCTCACGTTCCGACGGGGCTCCCGGACGGGCGCGATCCTCCGCCGCCGCAGCCCGCTCCTGGGCCAGCGCTTCCCGATAGACGGCGCACGTGCCGCCCAACGCCGCGTGGGCTGCCTCGAGGCCAAACTTCCTGCAATTCACGCAGCAGGGAGGCACCGCTCTCGCTGGACAATTCGCGACCACGTGTCCGTCTCCGGCGCACCAGCCACACGTGACGGTTCGCTTACGGCAAGACGCCGTCGAGTGGCCGAAGCCCAGGCAGCGGTAGCAGCGGTCGGCGTCAACGAAATCCCTGACGATGCACGAGCTCCACCCCAGGAGGACGCGCCCCTTCCTGACCAGCGCGGTCGCGACCCGAGGCGCAGCCTCCAAAACCCAAACACTGCCTCGTGGGGCAGCCCCCCGTGCTCCGACCCTCCGCGCGAGCCGGACAGCCGCTCGGAACTCGCCCTCAGACATACCCGGAAGATTTTGAACCCGGAGGGCGTTCAAGACTGCAGCCTCCGTCTCATCCGCTGGCACCGCGACCACCGCAACTTTCACACGGGGGGCCTCCGGCTCAGCGACGATTAGACCCCCCTCGCGGATCGCCTCGCTCGACCGGAAAAACTCCAGCTCCTCCCTCGTGCTGGTCTCTACCAGAACACCGCCCCGGACGACCCTGACCCCCTTTACGCATACTGAGTTCTCCCCGGGGTTGACCAGGGTCTTAAGGCGATTCCTCACTTCTGCTCGCCCCATCGAACCAGCCTCCGACGCCCGCACGATGACCGCATTGGCGGGGGGCTCACGCGGCGGCCTTGGCGCAGGGCGACGTAGAGGGACGTGCTGGACCGCCACGGCCTGCACCGGTCTCGGCTGAGCATTTCCAGGGGGCGGCGCACCAACCGCCGCAGCGAACGAAATCGGGCGCCCAGGGTTTGCCGGGGCAACAGGTCGAGGTCCCGGCTCCGCACCTGGCACTCCTCCGGCCCCCTGGCGGCCCAACACCTCAGTCGCAGCACGGAGCCCCGCACACTCACCTGCCAAATTCTGAACCTTTCCGGTCACAGCGACGAGAAGGGACATCAGCCCTGCGACTTTGTCACCGATGAATGCGGCCGAACTCTTCAGTTCAGTTCAAAATTTGGTATTTATTCATTTTTGGTTCTTTTTTTGGTTGATACATATACTTCGGTGTAATGTTTTACTTAGAAAGCGTATTGTGGATTAGGCTCCGTCCTCAGTTTCATGTTTAAATTGGAATTATTTAATTGCTTCTTTATCTTGCGATTTATATAAGCCGAACTCTTCACGACCTTATTCGTTGGGTCCATGACATGAGCCCTCACTTCTCCCACCAGTTCCTCGGCCCGAGCGACGAGCTCGGTTGGACTGATCGTCCTAGGGGGCCCTTCTCCGCCGAACGCGGTCGACGGGACCCTCAAGCTCTCACTTGGCTGGGCCGGCGCAGCTGCAGCCAAGCCCACATCTGCCCTCCGAGGGGCAGGGCGCGAACGAGACCTCACTCCCGCAACTCCCGACTTCTTCTCTCTTGCCTTCTTCTCACCCGACTTTTCCTCTCCCGACTTTCCCTCTCCCGACTTTCCTTCTCCCGACTTTCCCTCACCCGACTTTCCCTCTCCCGACTTTCCCTCTCCCGGCTTTCCCTCACCCGACTTCTTCCTTCTCACGACGGTCTCCCACGAGGCCTTTGGGCCTGAGTCCGCACCGACCTGGCCAGACGTCGACGCATTACTGGCCGCAGGGTGCTGCGCTCCCAAAGGCCTCAGGGTCTCCGACTCACTCTCGGCCTCCACCCCGCACTCTGACGCGCTCGCTTCCGAAGACGCCTCGTCAGACACCGCGCTTGGATGGGGGAACCCCGAGCCACTGGCAGCTGCCCTTCTCTTCCTCACCTGCTTCTTTTTCCTCCAGAGAGGTCCCTTCGAGGATGCCGGTCCTGGGCGCCCCGCTAAGACGCGAGACTCTGCCGCTGACGAGGCGCTGGCCGACCCACCCGCTGACCGGGACGCACTCCTCTTCACTCCTGGCGAAGCGGGAGGACCCATCGCAATGGTCCCGCTTGCCGTCGACGTCTTCTCGACGCACTGAGTGGGTGAACCACCTCCAGCGCTCCTCTCTTCCTTCCCTGGCGAAGCGGGATAACCCACCGGAGTGGTCCCGTTTGCCGTCGACGCTCCTGTAACGTGCGGAGGGGCTTCGCCGCCTCCGGCAGATCCTCCTTCTACCGATGTTTGAGCCGCGGGAAGCTCGTTGTCCTTGGACACCTTTGCTACTTTATTGAAACCGGACATATTCCATAAAGTGGGTCTTTTAGCGAGAATCCCCCAGCTCGATCTCCCAACCCTCAAACCCCTTTCCCCACCACCCCCCAATCCGAGGACGTTGACCCCAGCCGCGACACACCGACTGCGCCCCGTAAGGGCACGGCCAGCGGGGCGCAACCGAGATCCCCGTCTAACGTTCCCGCCCCGAGGACCAGAACACCCCACGGCATGTCGAGGATCGCGGGACTCCCTTCTCATGGCACCAACTTATTGCGGGTGGCCGCGGTCGGGACAACACCCGGCCCCCCTGCGGCCCGCACCCTGGAGCCACCAGGACCACAGGGGCGACACGAGCTTTTTACACGCGTTGCTACGAGGCAGCCCACACCGGGTAGTGAGTCCGAGTCGGGCCCCGGTACTACCGCGCGGTCCCCAGGCGTGTCCAACTCCCCATCCGAGGGAGCCTCCCAGGTTTCCAACTGTACCCTCGCCGCATCCGCCAGATTCACTCAAAGGGCACGATCCAAGACTACCGATGAAGTGCGCGGGACCAAGGGTTTGTGTTGCTCTTTCCTGGTCCCTCACCGTCGAGCTGCGCGGACAAGCCGCTTGGCCTTTCGGATCATCGAGACTCGGACCCCCCCACCATCCACGGGTGGCAACACATCGGGGAGTGCCAGTATTCGCCACTGGTCTGACGTTCGTAGGTCAACTTGGCCTACTGCGGTATGGGCACCTATGCCCGGCACCGGTCGGCCAGCACTCGGGTCCGCGGGTTTGCCAAACCCGAAAGGGCCGGGGCCTTCGGCCTCCTGCGCCCTTCCTTGCGGGGAGTAGATAGGGACACTAAATCACCTTTTCGTATTTAACCTGTCGTCTCCACCTTGCGGTCTACGACACGGCACCCATGTGCGCGGGGCTGGGATCACGCCAAGCCAGCGCACCGCCAGGGCTCATACCACGGGCTCCACGACGCACCGTGCTAGAGCCGAGGCAGCTACCAATTCCTTCCCGGTGGATTAGACCGTTCAGCTCCTTGGCTCGGGGGGGAGCACTTTCCAAACTCCCTACGGTCTATGCAGGACCGCTCCCGAGTTGTGATCGCGCAACTCACACGCCTTAACCACTGCCCCCGCGAGTCCAACCTCATTTCGGCCGGGCGGCGATAGCAAAATGCTCTCACCGGGGCTCCCGGCCCCCGCGGTACCAGTATTCGCCACTGGTCGGACGTTCGTGGGTCGACTTGGCCCACTCCGGAATAGGCTCTAACCAGCCTTGGCACCGGTCGGCCAGCTCGGGTACGCGGGTGCGCCAGACCCGAAAGGGCCGGGGCCTATTGGTCTCCTGCACCCTTCCCTGCGTCACACTCACTCATTCACCCCTCAATTCCCTTCGGCAGCGCGGGCCCTCTCATCGAACGCCCAGCCCGCGAAGCTCCTGAGTGCCTGGAAGCTCTCAGGGCAGTTGGCAACCCCTTGGAGATTCCAGGACCCGTCATCATCCCGCCGGACGCCCATAGCCTGCAAATCGCGGCGTTCCTCATATAACCGGCAGTCCAGCAGGACATGAGGGGAAGTTTCCTCAGCCTCACCGCACCTGCACATCGGGGTCGCTTCGAGAGTCCTTCGATGAAGGTACTCGTTCAGCGACCCGTGCCCTGTCAACAAATAACCAGTTGGGAGGCCGAAGCAACTCCCCCTAAGGAGCTCCGCAGGCACGGCGGGATCTGGGATAAAGAGTCGGGTCGTCCCGCCCTTCGCGCAGTCCCGCCAGCGCTGCCCCCACTCGGCCCAAACAGCCTCGCATGCCCTCGCTCTTGTCCCTGGTACCCCCCTCGCCATTCTCGCCGTGGGGCCTCCACGGGACAGGCAAACCCTTCCGGAGGCAAAACGCCGCCTCGAGGTATTTGGCCTCCAGGTCCCACGGGAGCTCACCCATGAGCACTGTCATCGCCTCTGTCGAAACAGTCCGGCAGACGAACAGTGTGGCAAGGAGGACCGAGCGCTGAGCCCTGTTAAGCAGAACTCGAGCCGTCGTCCTCGCCCTAACGAAGCCCCCCCCAAACCGATGCGCCATACAACGCGCACGGGACAAAGAGCCCCCGGTACCAGGACCCAATGGTCCGGTGCCTGAGTCCCCAGTCCCGCCGCATTACCCGCCGCAGTTGACTCACGAGGGAGGCTGTCTTTCCCCGGATCTCCCGCAGGTGAGGCTCGAAATTTAGCCGCTCACCCACTAGTATGCCCAGGTACTTGACCTCCTTCCTGTACGGCACCGCGCCTCGATCTAGGAGTACCCTGGGGTGCCTCGTGCCCGCAAAACTCCCGCGGAGCAGCATGCACACGGTCTTATCCCGAGAGACATCGACCGTGGCATCAACACCCCACTCCCTCACCATTTCAAGAGACTCCGTAGCCTGGGTTTCGATACTCAAGCGTGAGTCTCCTGAAGAGATCAGGAGCGTATCATCGGCGTAGGCAACAACCTCGATGCCTGCCTCCCGGAGTCACCACAGCAGGGGGTCCAGAGCCAGATTCCATAGAATCGGCCCGGACATCGACCCCTGCGGGCAGCCTCGCTCGACGCTCAGCTCAACCTGGCCGTACCGGGAAACCATAAATGCTCGACGGTCGCTGAAGAAGCTCCGCCAAACGCCCAGCTCTGGGCATCCGGCGGCTCCTAAGATCCCGAGGATCGTGTCCCAGCTCAGGTGGTCGAAGGCCCCCTTGAAATCCACAAACGTACCAAGTACGTATTTGTGGGGGGACTCTTCGACCACCCTCATCGCTAAGTGCCACGCATCCTCGGTGCCCCTTGCAGCCCTGAAACCAAACTGCCGGTCCGAGAGGGAGTGAACCTCTCTCACCTCAAGCCTGCGCACTAAAATCTTTTCCAGCAGTTTGCCCAGGACCGAAAGGAGGCTGATCGGTCGATACGATCCAGCCTCGTCTGGCGGCTTCCCGGGACCCTTGAGAATGGCCACGACGCGGGTGCTTTTCCACTGGGGTGGGAACACTCCAGCTTCAATGCAGCCGTTGTACATGGCCAGGGCCAGGTCTGGCGCGTACATAACCAGCGCCTGGACCATCTTCACGGTAATACCGTCAGGTCCCGGCGCGCTACCTACTTTCATGCTTTTCAGGGCAAGGTTCATCTCCACTGGTGTCGTGAGGGCCGGGGGATCAGGCACCGGATGGGCGGCCTCTCCTCGGGGCTTCCGCTCGGGGAGCCGCGGGAAGAAACGGTCCAGAAGTGCCGTGGCGCTTGCCTCCCAGGAGGTTGCAAGCACCCCTCCGACTCTCACTCCACCAATATCGACAGGGCCCCGCCGTCCCCGAAGGATCCGATACGCGGCTCCCCAGGGGTCTGCGTTGCCCGACCCGCCAACAAAAACACGCCAGTCCTGCTCCTTCTTCTCGAGGACCAATCGCTGATAGCTCCGGTACAGCCCACGATAGGCAACCCGGAGAGCTACCTGGTCCTCGGCCGGGGCTTCGCGTCTCCTAGCTCGCTGCAGGGCCACTCTGCCTCGCCGCGCGAGCCGCCTCGCCGAGGTGAGCTCTCGGCACCACCAGCGGGATCTTCGTCGCGGCTCCGAGCCTGCCCCCTTCAGCCGGGCATCATTCACGCCCTGAATCAGGGACGTGATCGCCGTGGCAAGGGCGACAGGCCCTTCCTGCACCAGTGCCTCGCGGTCGACGGCCGCCACAGCCTGCGCCAGGGCGGTTCCGTAAGTTCCCCAATCCACGCCAACGGTTCGCCACCTGTGTACAGGCAGCGGAAGATCGGCATCCCCGTCTCTCCGGAGAAGGGTCACACAAATCGCGTTGTGGTCCGAGTGCACAAGGTCCGGCAGGATAGCCCACTCGACCTCGTACACTCGCTCAACACCCTTTCCCAGAGTTACGTCGATATCCGACCTACCCGTAGGCCCGTCGAACGTGAACTCTCGGGATGGCTCGTTCAGGACCTCCAAGTCGCACGCGACTATGAAGGTCTCGAACTCACCGCCGCTGACCGCGTTTGGGTGGCCCCTGAGCCGGTTCTTGGAGTACCACAGGCGGGACACGGCGTTTGCATCCATGCCTGCCAGCACGGGGGCCTCTCGCAGGTGGGTAAACACCCACTCCAAATACTGGAAGTAGCTGTCGAGAGGAGCCCCGTGGCGGCAGTACACGGAGCACAGGTACAGAGTACCGAAAACACCGCGAACCCACACCGTCGCACCCCCTTCTCCGGGCACCGTGACCACCGTGGCATCGAGCGTCGCGTTCGCGAGTACGACTGCTGATTTGCCGTCGCCGCTCTTGAAGATCCGCATCCAGGCGGGGAGTCCCGCCACGAAGCCCCCCGCACGCAGGTAAGGTTCCTGCAGCAAAGCGGCATCGTAGCGGTCCTCGACGAGGGCCTGGCCGAGCTCAGCCATCACGCCTCGGGACCGCCGGCAGTTGAGCTGGAGGACACGAAGCCCACCCGGGGCCCGATCCAACGGCCCGCCGGCAACATCCGCTGGAGCGAGATGGCTAGCCATTTCCGGCGCTTGAGGCGGGGCCTTGCGAGGCCGCTATTTGGGCCCGCTCTTCCATCGCCATGCACCTCCCCTGCACGAGTGCGTCCCGATAAAATGGGCACACCCCATCCATCGCCCTGTGGGCGGCTTCCAGGCCAGCCTCCCTGCAGTTTACACAGCAGGGGGGCGCCTCTTTGGCCGGGCACTGCGCGGCGGTATGACCGTCACCGACGCACCAGCCACACACCATCGTCCGCCTTCTGCAGGACGCAGACGAGTGGCCGAAGCCCAGGCAACGGTAGCACAGGTCTGCATCGACGTAATCCCGGACCACGCACGAGTGCCAGCCCAGGAAAACCCGACTTTTTGCCGCCAGCGTGGCCGCGACCTCAGGCGTGGCCTCAAGGACCCAATGGGTCCCTGGGGAAACCGCGTGCCTACCCTCAAACTTCCGTCCCACCCTAACTACCGCACGGAAATCTTCGACCCCCATGTTGGGGAAGTTCTGCGCACGAAGGGCGTTCAGAACTTCCTCTTCCGGAGTCTCCTTCGGCACCGCAAACACTCCGACCTTCTTCCGTGGCACCTCCGGGGCCACGACGGTGAGGCCGCCCTCGCGGATAGCCTCACTCGTCCGGAAGAACTCCAACTCTCCCTCCGTGCGCGTCTCCACGAGCACCCCACCCTTTACCGTCCTTACCCCCTTCACGCAGATCGAAGCCTCACCCGGGTTGACCAACGTCTTGAGGCGCTCCTTTACCTCGGTCGGCCCCATTGGACCCTCTGTCGCACGAATCAGCACTGCGTGCTACGGGACGCGCACCGGTCGCCTCACGGCCTGACGAGGGACTACCCTCACCTCCGCTGGCTGGGGCTGAGCCACCCTGTGGGCTCCTGCTCCCGCTGCCGCAGCCTCCGCGAACGTCCTTACCCGCCCAGGCCTCGGTGGGGCCTCAGGGCGCGGGCCCTGGCTAACGCCAACTTCGGGTGCACCTAAGCGTCGCACCAGCGCTTCATGGGCAAAACGAAGCCCCGCGCTTTCTCCCGAGAGTGCTTCGACCTTTCCGGTGGCCGCGACGAGCAGCGACATCAGCCCCGACACCCTTTCCTCGATATACGAAGCCACGCCCTTCGTAACCTTGTTAGCCGGGTCCATATTATGGGCCCGGACTTCTCCGGCCAACTGCTCCGCTCGAGCTACCAGCTCCTTCACCCCTAACAGCCTGGGAGGCCCTTGTCCCCCGAACGCAGTTGGCGGGACCTCGAGACTAGCCCTTAACGGGGCCGGAGCGGCTGTGGCTGAACCCGCCGACGAATAACGCGGGGCCGAGCTCGAACGCGGCTCCGTACCCCGGGCTGTCTTCTTCTTCTTCGCCTTTTTCTTCCGGCGGACTGTCTCCCACGAAGCCTTGGGGCCGGTGCTCGCATCGGTCGCTTTCACCAACGACGTTTCTCCACCAGGAGACGACCGCTGCGAACCCGAACCCGAAGGCTTCGGGGCCTCCGACTCACTCCCTGCATCCACTCCACATTCCGAAGTGCTCCCATCGGAGACAGCTCCGTCGGAATGCGACCGCGGCCGAGACGATCCCGGAGGACCACTGGCCTTCCTCTTTTTGGCTGGCAGCTTGCTCAGCCTCGACGACGCGCCCTTAGAAGACGCCGGACCTGGGCGCCCCGCTAAGACGCGGGACTCTGCCGCTGACGAGGCGCCCGCAGAATCTCCGTCTGACCGGACCGCACTCCTTTTCATTCCCGGCGATGCGGGGGGACCCATAACAATGGCCCCGCTTGCAGTCGACGCACTTACGACGTGCGGAGGGGCTTCACCACCTCCGGCACTGCTCTCCTTCTCCACCGATGTTTGTTGAGCCGCGGGAAGCTCGTTGTCCTTTGACACCTTTTCGACTTTATTGAATTCGGACATTATTCATTAAAGTGGGGCTTTTCCCGAGATTCCCCCAGCTCGATCTCCCAACCCTCAACCCCTTTCCCCACCACCCCCCAATCCGAGGACGTTGACCCCAGCCGCGACACACCGACTGCGCCCCGTAAGGGCACGGCCAGCGGGGCACAACCGAGACCTCCGTCCAACGTTCCCAGCCCGAGGACCAGAACACCCCACGGCATGTCGAGGATCGCGGGACTCCCCTGTCATGGCACCAACTTATTGCGGGTGGCCGCGGTCGGGACAACACCCGGCCCCCCTGCAGCCCGCATCCTGGAGCCACCAGGACCACAGGGGTGACACGAGCTTTTTACACGCGTTGCTACGAGGCAGCCCACACCGGGTAGCGAGTCCGAGTCGGGCCCCGGTACTACCGCGCGGTCCCCAGGCGTGTCCACTCCCCATCCGAGGGAGCCTCCCGGGTTTCCAACTGTACCCTCACCGCATCCGCCAGATTCACTCGAAGGGCACGATCCAAGACTACCGATGAAGTGAGTAGATAGGGACACTAAATCACCTTTTTGTATTTAACGTGCCGTCTCCACCTTACGGTCTACGACACGGCACCCAAGTGCGCGGGGCTGGGATCCCGCCCAGCCAGCTGTTATGCCCGCGAATACCGTCTCGAAGGGACGAGTTATCGTGGACGGGTAATTTGGGGATTGTTGCCAATAAATGAGTTTAACTCCAACTCATTACTTGAAACAAGTTAACGATAGGTTTATTAAATAAGGTTTTACAAAGTCAAGGTTTGGTTGCCTCGAGACCAATAGTTATGATTCTATTCGTAGACTGTCGCAGACTGCCTCCTTTGGGCGGTCTCGTGTGTTTTTATGAGTTATCCTAAATGATGTCAAATTACCCCTTCCGTTAATTAGTTGTTCTCGATCTATTAATTAGGTCTTTCTCAATCGGTGGCGAAATGCCCTGTCAGCGATTCTAGGTGTGTGCAACTCTTGGTCAAATAGATGCGCTCTGTGATCGAGACTCGTGATTTAGTAATTATTCTGTTTAAGTGTTCTACTTTAAGTATTCCTATGAAATTAATACGTTGCCAATTTTGGTGTTGCCATGGGCACAACATCCCTCCCCCCTTAAGGAGACGAAACTACGTTTTCGGCTTTTTATCGCTATAAAATTGGCTTATTACTTTTCTGTTTTGGTCTCTTGGCTTACAATTTCATTTTTGTGTGTACATTTTCGGTGTGTATAATTATCGTATACGTGTGTGGATTCTCATTCTGAATCCGTGTTTGTTTTCTTTCTTGGTCTTTCTTTGTGAATTATGCTCAACTCAGGTGTTTTGTTGGCGCCTCTTGACGGTCTTGGTGATACGGAGGTTAGCTCGATGTCGTTCACCTGAGGAGTTCGCTGTAAAAACTGACGCAGCTTTTTCTTGTACATAGTGTATAGAATTGTACATAGTATGATGATTATGACGAACATTATTAAGCTTAATGAGTAATTCCCGATAATGTGGTATTGATGTACCAAACTTTTTGGTTGCTCATTCAATTTTGTTTTTAATGTGTTTATTCTTTCGCCCAATTTATTTATTTCTAAAGGGTTTAGTACCATTTTGTGTGGTATGCTATAATTGAAAACTGGGTGATTTGATTCGAACTTTCCCAGTATATTAGTTAAATTATAGGATGGTGCGAATCCAATAAATTCGTTTTGCGTAATTTCATTTAAAGTTAATAATCGATAATCGGCGGAGGTGACGGAACATTTTCCGTCCAAAGCCAGTATTCCGTTGTCGTAAATGTTAGTGTAAATTATTTTTTCATTTTCGCATTCTACTCTAATTCTTTCTGTTTTCGGTGCTGTGAATAACCATCTTCCTTCTTGCTCTAGGGCAATTATCATTGTTTTTTCTAGTTTCACGATTCTTTGAGTGCATGATGACTCTTCCGGTGCTTCTTCTAGGTATAATTTTATTTCGCATGGCGTATTTTTTGTGACAGTTTCTATTGCTTGTTTAGGCTTATAATAGTATACAGAGTCTACCTTTTTGCTTTTATTTAATTCTTCTTCTGTTAAAGTGAGGTAATTTCTAGTATTTCCGTTTATTATTATTAGCCTCGTAGATGTTTCGATAAATTGAAATTTATCTTCGTTCATTCTTACGGGTAGTGGATATACTTTATTTATTTTTAATGTAATGCTTTCAATCAGTGGAAATTTGATCACCAGCACGACTCGTGCTTTGCTAGTGTATGTGGTGATTTCCGCTGTTTTCAATAGGTTTGAGATTTCATTTCTTTTTATGCTGGTTGCGAAGTTCAGTCCTCTCGGTATATAGGGTGTCGCTATCGTCAGATAGTTTGCTAATTGCTGCGGCGATACTACCGTTGGGTTTATTATTCCTTTTCTTGCTTGCATTAAAAAGTTTGCTATTTGGTCTATCTCCTCTGTAAAGGATTCTATTATCGTGCTGATTGTGTTAATGTTACCGTCTAGCAATTGTCTTTGTCCGACTTCGGATAATTTGCTGTTAAATTCCTCTTGGATTTTACTTATTGAAAATTGTAGATTGTTGATACTTGATCCTACTTCATTTATCGTTTTGTTATAAATATTTATTGACGATTCTAAAATTTGCAAATTTTCTCCTAGTGCTTCCTCATCTGTTATTTGTTTTCCTATTATTCCGTTTATTTTTTCGTCTATTTTTTCGGCATCTTCTTGGTCTAAGTTTCCTGTAATTGATTTTATTACTGTTCCTAATCCGTTTATCAATCCTCTTTTTATTCTATTGTCGCTTTTTCCGACGAAATCGTGAATTGCTACGATTTTTTCGTGTAGTTTTTTCATCATTGGTTCCAAGTTATTGGTGACTGTGGAGCATAGGATATCGCTCGAAGTTTCTTTACATTTTTCCTCTAAGATACTGAAAACTTTTCGTAATGGTTGTTCTTTCTCGGTGATTTGGTCGAGGTCCATGTGGATGGCTGTTTTCCAAATTCCTTTCACTAACTGAAGTGATCCTATTTCCTCGTATAATAAATTCCTGGAGTATTTTTTAATTTCTCCACGTGGAATTTCCTTTTTTCCTTAGGGTCGTCTCCTGATACCAATCCGCACAGGATCATGCATCTGTAATATGTTTATATTTTTCAATCAGTCCGTGGTAATTGATTGCTTGCTTTATTTCGATTTAATACGTATGTGTATGTATATATGTATTCGCGTTTGTTTGTATTTATTATTTCTTTTCTTTCTCTTCTCTATCTCGCGGTGAGCGCGTTTTGCTGATGCAGTATTTACTCGGTCGCGTTGTTCTAAGATTTTTTCTCGCAGTGTTTCTTTCTTTTCCCGATTTTTATTCCTATCCTTTATTGCTTTACATAGGTTGTGACGTTTCCTTCGCGTCCCTTGTTTATCCCCTCTTTCCTGTTGTTCTATATAGTCGAGTGATTTTGTGACTTCTTCGATCATTCGAAAAAAGTTTCTCAGCGTGAACGACGACGATTTATCGAAGGTAAGTTCTTTTGCGAAATTTTTTTTTTTTTTTTTTCACTTTATTTATTTTTCTTTTATTTAGTTGTTTTATTTCTTTTATTTGTTTCAGCAACAGTATGGCTGGTCGACGACGTACTTGGGACGCGGCTGTGTTATCCGCTGGTCCTCGTTTTTTGGATATGGGTCGCTATTTATACATGGTAATTTTGTTTTTTTTTTTTTTTTTTTTTCTTCGAAAGTTTTTTCAATTTTTTGATTTACTCTTGTGTTTTACTTTCTTTTTTTTTTTTTCCAGAAAATCAGGCGGGTCGATTATCGTGGTCCTCTGGACGAGATATGGTGGGTGCCGTTTATTGAGCACGCCAGGGCCGTACGATCCCAACGGCAGGCCTGTCGGAGGGCTCGGGAGCGACTCTGGCGTGAGGACCCGTTGTCTCGGGAGTATGATGAGTGGAGTCCCGAGGACATCCCTGGGGATATCTTGGGGCTTCGTCGACTGTTCTCGATGACGCCGTTCCCGGGGCCCGTTGAGGACGCTGCCTGGGATCAGATTTGGGAGATTTTCGGACCATCGTGGTGGCGTACAGCCACCAGTTGAAAGATAAAAATTTTTTCTAAAATTTCAGTGCGTTATTTTGGGCTGTAACAATATATTTTTAAAATTTAGTTTTTTGTTACAATGTTTATTTTCCTTCCCTTTGTTTCCTTCGTTTGCGTAATTTTTTAGTCGTCGTTTGAAATTATTTTGTTGTTTTCTCGTTTTCATTTTCGTCGTTTTTTTTTTTTTTTTTTTTTTTTTTTTTTTTTTTTTTTTGCGTTCGTCGTTGATTTTCTTTTCGTTGTTTTGAAAGATTTGCGAAGGATCTTCGTCGTTGGATTTTATCGGTTTTCATCTTTGGTGGGTATACCTTTTCATTTCGTTTAACTTACTTTTCGTTTCATTTCAAAATCATTTCGGAATAATTTTTTTTTTCAATCAATTTATTTTCAATTCTGGGTTTTCATTTTTTTAATTTATATTTTTATTCTAATATAATTTTTATTATTTTAATTATATTTTTATTCAAATATAAATTTTCGTTATTTTAATTATATTTTTATTTTGATCCCTTTCTAAAATACCCAATTTTATTCGTTATTATTTGATTATTATTTCTTTTAATTTATTCATTATTCCACTTCTTCTATTCGTTATTCTCCTTCTATTTATTATCATTTATATATATTTATCTTTTTCTTTTTTCGTTATTTTCTCAAAATATATTTTTTTTTCATTATTTTCGATTCATCTTTCGATTTCTTTATTATTATTATTACTCGCTCGGGTCGGTGACGCGGCGCTGTCATGGCACCTGCGTGTTAATGGCTGACCCGGGTGACGTGTGGGCCTCGCGCCGTGCTGTATAGCCGGCGGGCCTCTTTTGGTGTCGGTTAGTGGGTAACGTAGAGCTTCAAGCGATCTACGTGTACGCGTATCATCCGTCGCCCACGGCCGATACTGTAATTTACTTCTGAGTCTTTGCTCCTCACCGTGTAAGGCCCTGTCCATTTAGGGGTCAATTTCGCCGATCTACCTCGGCGCACGGTGGGGTCAAGCAGTAGGACTTGATCGCCAACGTTGTATGTGACGTTGCCGGCGACTTTATCTTTCTCTTCCTTTACCTTTTCTTTTCCTTTGATAAGCTTTTCCCGTGCTACTTGCCGAGTAGCTCTTAATCGTTCCCTCAGCTCTGCGACATAATCGTCATAATTGTATGTCGTCCGAGGGGGCTGGTTTAGCGCTGTCGGTAGGTCAGGCTTCTTTCCGTATACCAATTGGTACGGGGTAAATCCTGTAGCTGTGTGTGGGGTGGTGTTGTACGTGAACATAGCGTACGGTAACCACTCATCCCAATCCCTTTGATCCTCTTGTACGTAGCTTTTTAAATATTCGGCTAGTGTACGGTGCGACCTTTCAAGGGCGCCATTTGATTGAGGATGATAGGCTGTAGTTTGTATCTTTTTTATTTGTAGTAACTTGCACATTTCTTTAAATACGTCACTCAGAAAATTCGTTCCTTGGTCGGAAAGGATAGTTTGGGGTGTTCCGTATTTGCAAATAATTTCCGTGACCAATCCCTTTGCTACCTCTTTAGCTTCTTGATTCTTTAATGGTACGGCTGCGCTGTACTTCGTTAATGCATCTTGAAAGGTGAGGATGTATTTGTTTCCTTGTTCTGTTTCGGGTAATGGTCCCACTATATCTACTGCGCATTTTTCGAAAGCGTTCTCTGGTGTGTCGGTAATTATCATCGGTGCATTTTTAATTTTCTTCACTTTATTTCTTTGACACTTATCGCAAGACGATACGTAGTCTTGGATCTCCTTTACCATTCCAGGCCAATTGTATTTTTCTTTTATTCTCAGTGTCATTCTTTTTACTCCTGGGTGTCCGCCGAGAGGTGTGTCGTGATATTCTTTCATTATTGTGTTTCTTTCTTTCTCGCTCGGGCACGCTAGCTCGGGGACGGTGTCGGGTGTCTCGCTCGGGTGCGCTACCTCGGAGACGGTGTCGGGTGTCTCGTCTTCGCTCTCGCTTACTACTTCACTTTCCTTCTCTTTCTCGTTTTCTGCTGAGACTTTCTTTCTCTGTTTGTTTTCGTTCTTTCTCTTTTCATTCTTGAGCTCTTTTAATTTTTCATTTCTCTTATCTCTAGCCATTCTTGACTGTTTTTCTGTTCGGCCATTATGATTAGGGCTGGTCCGAAGATCTTTTGAGGCGGGATCTGTCACAGCTGATGGTGTTTGTTTCCTCGCGTCCTTACGCGGCCTTCCCCGTCCTCTTTTCTTATTCGTATCATTGCTCTCGATCTGAGTCAGCATGACAGTGTATATTCTACTCAAAGCATCTGCATTTGTGTTTTTCTTACCGGCTTTATATTGAATCTCGTAGGTGTATTCCTCTAATTTTATTCTCCACCTCATTAACCTCGAGCCTGGATCTTTTACGCTGAAAAGCCAGGTCAGTGGTTTATGATCGGTTACGATGATGAATTTCGTACCGTAAACATAAGGTCGGAATTGCGTGACTGCCCACACAATCGCCAACATTTCTCTTTCTGTGGTAGAATAATTCATTTCCGCTTTATTCAATGTTCGGCTAGCATAGCAAATAGGCAAATCCTCTCCTATTTTTCCTTGCGATAATATCGCTCCAATCGCTTTATCCGATGCGTCCGTTGTAACTATAAACGGCTTCGTAAAATCGGGATATTGCAAGATTGGTGCTGTACTCAGCGTTTCTTTTAATGTGTCAAATGCCTGTTGTGTTTGCTCTGTCCACTCGAATTTTTTCTCTTTTTTAATTAGTTCTGAGAGTGGTTTTGCGAGCTTCGAGAAATTATGTATAAATTTCCGATAATAGCCAGCTAGTCCTAGAAATGACTGGATTTCCTTAACGTTTTTTGGAACGGGAAAATTTTTGACAGCTTTTATTTTTTCAGGATCGGGTTTCACTCCGACTTCCGTAATGATGTGACCTAGATATTGCGTTTCTTTTCTCAAGAAATGACATTTTCTCGGTTGCACTTTTAAATTTGCTTCTCTGAGTCTATCAAAGACTTCTTTTAATCTTTCGTTGTGTTCTTTAAAAGATGATCCGTGCACGACGATATCATCTAGATAAACGTAGCATTTTAGTCCTTGCAATCCTGCCAGGACTGCGTCCATCAAACGTTGGAACGTTGGTGGGGCATTTTTTAATCCGAAGGGCATTCGGTTATATTCGTAGTGTCCCATCGGGGTTGAGAAGGCTGTTTTCTCCTTATCCTCTTCTTCCATCGGAATTTGGTGGAAGCCAGAGGCAAGGTCGAGGGTGGTAAAATATTTGGCTCGGCCCAACTGGTCCAATATCTCGGTAATATTGGGCAGTGGATATGAGTCTCCTTCCGTGACTTCGTTTAGTTTGCGAAAATCCACTACTACTCGTTTTCGAACGTTTCCCTCGGCGTCTGCCTTTTTAGGAACTACCAGTAGCGGCGCGTTCCATGGGCTTTTACTCGGACGAATAATTCCGTCCCTGAGCATTTCTTTTGCTTGATTCATTACTTCTGCTTTGTGAGTCTCTGGTAACCTGTACGGCCTAATGTTTACCGGTACAGTTCCTTCTTTTACATAGATTTTGTGTTTAACGAGATCTGTGGTTCCGAGTATTTCCCCCTCGAGGTGAAATACGTCAGAATATTCCTCGCTGAACTCCCTGAGGAATTTTTCTTCTTCTGGGTTCAAATGAGACTGATTTCCCAGTTCTTTCCAAAATTTATTCTGTCGTTCCTTTTTATTTAAGGTGTTAATTTCTTTCGTTATTTTGGTTTCCTTGTCTCCCGTTTTTTCTATTTGTATTTCTTCAATTTCAACGGAGGGTCTGTATATGTCAACCTCCTGTTCCCTTGTGTTCCTCATTATCACAGGACATGCGAGTCCTTTAGATGCGACCATTCCGCATATCGTTATTCCTGGCGATATTTCCTCTGTTACCACGCATCCTGCTTTCATTTCAGTGGCTTTTGCGTAGTAAATACTTTCGGAACGGGGTGGTAGTTTAATTTTCCCTGATCCGTCTATCAACGGTTCGGTATGTCCATAAATTTTAATATGTTGACCACCTAATATGTCGACTTTGTGCCTCTTCATAAAATCCATTCCCAGGATTCCGTCAGTATTGATTGAGATTGAATCATCCACGACGAAAAATCCATGTCGGACATTGACAGCTGGGGTTTCCAATTCCAATTCAACTTTGCACAATGCGTGGAAAGTTGTTCCTCCTACTCCCTTCAGCTCGATTATTTCCTCGATCGCTTCGGTGTCGGGGAGAATGGCACTTTTCTTAATCAGGCAGCATTGAGCTCCTGTATCGCCTTTCAAAGTCAGGATTTTATTTGTAGCCTGCTTTGCTGCAATGAAAAAATCACTAGCCGTATCCTCGGGATTTATGGCATTGATTTTCGTGGTACTTTGAAATTTTTCTGGCTCTTGTCTTTTGAGCGGACCTGTAGCTCGGCTTTCCATTATTTTGCTGACCGTAGTCTTCTGGACTGCAATTGAGTTTAGTGTGAATGACCCAACAGTCTTTTTGCTGTCGCTTGCATTTTTGTCTTCACCTGTCTGTTCTTGGTGTCCGTTGCTTCCGCGATTATTGTGATACTGACCTGGTTTCCCTCTGAAATTTCCTCGATTCCTATCTCGATAATTATTTTGTCGTTGTCCTGAATTATTAGGACCATTATTTTGTCCATTATTTTGTCCATTGTTTTGTCCATTATTTTGTCGATTCAACCTGCTTCGACAATCCTTCCATAGATGACCAGGTTTTTTGCAATAGTTGCATGTAATTGTACTTACGCTTCTTGTCGGGGTTGGTAAGTTATTGCGACCTTGAAATGAATTGTTGCTCCGGCAATCTTTCGTTGAATGGCCTGATTTTTTTACATTTATGGCAATATTCATTACGCTTGTCTGGATGCGTTTGTTTAGCTACGGAGTCGTAACCTTGTAAAATTGTTTCTTCGCTTTGAGCTCCTTTAATAGCGGCTTTGAGGGTTGCGTACCCTCTTGCTTTGACGAGAATTTGATATTCTCGTTTAAGTCCTCTTTGGAAATTTGATAATGCCATTTTTCTCACGTATCGTTCTACTGCCAATTTTTGCTGGAATGATGTTTCATCTTCTACGCTCACTTCTATTAATTCCATCGTCAAAGCTTGCAATCTTTTTCCAAAATCGGCTACACTTTCGTTGTATTTTTGTTTGCAAGTGTGCATTTCGACTTGAATAGCTTCTACTGTTCTTCTAATACCGTATTGTTCCATCATATGTTCACGAAATTCTTCGTACGTTTCTATGCATTGATAACGAACGTCTTCTCGTGCGTCATCTGTCAGTTTGGTCGTTAAAACTATCTTCAAGAGTTTCGGTTTGTCAGCTTCGTTAATCATGCTATTCGCCATTTCGTAGGCATCTAGTAAACTTTTCGCTCTTCTCGGATTTTCACCATCAAAAATAGGGATTAAGGCTCTTGCTTCTTTAAGAGACATTGTATCTTCGTTTCCATGTCTCGGTGTTGGTTGAGGTTGTCTCCTAACTTCACCGCTTCCGTTGCCATTATTTCCGTTAGCGTCATTATGACCGTTCGTATCGTCTAATTGTACTGTTTCTACCATGGTTGAAGCTATAGGATTTATAGTTGATTCGGCAAAAGAACTATCTCTGTTTTCGCTATCGTGATCTGCGGATTCAGCGTCTAGAAATTCGTCCTCAGACGTGGCAGTTTGATTTGAAGTATTTGAACCTCTTCTTAGTCTTCCCCTAACTCGCGATAAAATAGGTTCGGATTTATTTCTTGGACGAACGTAATTTAAATTTCGATTGAAAAATGAATCAAGGGATCGCGAGATGGTGCGAACGCCCGGTAATCTCAAACGGTTCACGAGTTCTTCGTTGGACATAAAATACGATCCTGGCTTTGGCGGATTACAAAAAATTTGTTCCGTCACTTACAGTACGATGGTCCTCCGATGCATGCTGCTCGATGAAGGGTTGATTTGTCCGTTGGCTGCTTATCTCCGATTCGTCCTTGAATTTTGGGAATCTGCGATGTCGGTTGGTCTGCCTGTTTGTGCGATGTTGGTCAGCTTTCCAGTTGTATTTGAACGGCAAGATCCTCGTTCGGATTGTTGATTCGATGTATTGTTCGGCACTTCGATTTTTCCTCCTTTTTCACCTCGTAGACGTGCTTAGTTCGTGAGTTGTGGCAATCCCACCGCTGCC
The DNA here is from genome assembly GCA_037576405.1 of Campoplex capitator. NCBI lineage: Eukaryota > Metazoa > Arthropoda > Insecta > Hymenoptera > Ichneumonidae > Campoplex > Campoplex capitator. The sequence continues at coordinate 34,766 of JARBWI010000584.1, read as the reverse complement.
ACCAATGTTATGCCCGCGAATACCGTCTCGAAGGGACGAGTTATCGTGGACGGGTAATTTGGGGATTGTTGCCAATAAATGAGTTTAACTCCAACTCATTACTTAAAACAAGTTAACGATAGGTTTATTAAATAAGGTTTTACAAAGTCAAGGTTTGGTTGCCTCGAGACCAATAGTTATGATTCTATTCGTAGACTGTCGCAGACTGCCTCCTTTGGGCGGTCTCGTGTGTTTTTATGAGTTATCCTAAATGATGTCAAATTACCCCTTCCGTTAATTAGTTGTTCTCGATCTATTAATTAGGTCTTTCTCAATCGGTGGCGAAATGCCCTGTCAGCGATTCTAGGTGTGTGCAACTCTTGGTCAAATAGATGCGCTCTGTGATCGAGACTCGTGATTTAGTAATTATTCTGTTTAAGTGTTCTACTTTAAGTATTCCTATGAAATTAATACGTTGCCAATTTTGGTGTTGCCATGGGCACAACACAGCGTACAACCAGGGCTCATACCACGGGCTCCGCGACGCACCGCGCTAGAGCCGTGGCTGCCACCAATTCCTTCCCGGCGGTTTAGACCGTTCAGCACCTTGGTCCGGTGGGGAGCACTTTCCAAACTCCCTACGGGCTATGGGTGACCGCAACCGAGTTGTGATCGCGCAACTCACACGCACTGTACCACTACCACCACGAGACCTACCCGTGGCCGGGCGGCGAAGGCTTGCGCCCTCACCGTGGCTCCCGACCCCCGTGGTACCAGTATTCGCCAATGGTGAGACGTTCGTGGGTCAACTTGGCCCACTCAGGTTTAGGCTCTAAACCAGCCTTGGTACCTGTCGACCAGCCTCGGGTTCGCGGGTGCGCCAGACCCGAAAGAGGCGGGACCTATTGGTCTCCAGACACTCTTCCCTGCGTCCTCTGACTACCACCTCCGACTCCCCCTCACTACTGCCAACTCTCCATACACCACGCTGGAAGCCCGTTCGTTCAAAGGAGGGTAAGCAGCCCAACGAACTAATAGGGCTTCCCCGTCCATCCGTTCGGCTCCCGAAGGAGCTATAGAGCACGCTCTACTCGTGTTAGTCGGATTTCCATCCACATCCCTGATGCTATGCATCGGACGAGTCGCGGTCGAGGACGCTGTTGCGTTTAAACCCTCTACCGCATATCATGAGATACTCGTCGATTCGCCGCTTTGCTCTAGGGGCCGCTAGAGGTCACTGTCCGAGCTCGGCGAGTTTTATGGGTGGCCTAATGCGGTCTATCGACCACCCCGAGTAGATAGGGACAGTGGGAATCTCGTTAATCCATTCATGCGCGTCACTAATTAGATGACGAGGCATTTGGCTATTTTTTTTTTTTTTTTTTTTTTTTTTCTTGAGTCGGCGATGGAAATGCTTTATGCACTTGCAGCGAGTGTTATTGCTGACTTATTTTGTGGGGGACTCCCCTATTTAACGGGTATACCCACTAAAACCACCGCCTATCTCAGTTATTGTGCCTAAATTCGTAGGCAGCACGTTCTTGATCCCGTCGTTGTTATCCGATGCCACTGCGGCGTCTGTTCCTGGGTCTGACTGTTGTTGTTGTCCGATTGAACCTCCAGAAGCTCGCGAGTCCTCCAATCAGAACTCTAGTAGAGATGATCTTCAACTCATGCTTCCTCAAGATGTTTGCATCAACGAGTGATTGAGCGGATGTACTGCTCCAGATTCCTCGGTACGTCAGGGTGATGGTGGAGAACGAAACCTCTCGGACGCCATATCTTTGTCGGATCGCCTCCCGCAGATGCTGATATTTCGCGGCCTTTTCTTCATGTGCCAGATTCGGAGAAACATGCTCACCAACCACTTGCGCGTCCAGTACTAGGGCTTCTGTGCCTCTTTTGGCGATCAGGTCCGGTTTTTGGAGGCCCGTCGCTGTTGTAAAACGAGGCTCAAAATCGACCGTTTCGTACTTGTTCTCAAGTGCTCTTTGCACGTACGATGCGATGGCGTCGTGTCTGTTAATGCGGGCCCTGTGTGTTCTATGACACTTTTGGAGAACGTGATCTAATGTCTCCACTGCCCTGCATCCAGCTCGACATGCTCGGTCTTTAATCCGCCCTCGCGCGGTTCTTGATCTAGTTGGCATGGCATTGATCCTCAGTTTCGTAGCATTGACGAAGTCTCTCCCACATAAAACGCGATTCCCTTCAATGATCCACCGATGTTGCTGTGGAATCTTGTTTGACTCTTTGAGGGCTCTCCCGTCAATCGATTCATGGAGTA
>JARBWI010000584.1:0-25000 GCA_037576405.1 Campoplex capitator | reverse complement strand
TGAAAAGTCGAAAATCATACTACGATGTAAAATTTATACGTGACGAGTTATTTTTCGGTCGATTCGAATGAAAAAAGTTGACGAGAGAAAAAATTGACTCCACTCATTTACACCAAATACGATGGAATTTCGTTTCGAAAATTTTGAAAACCGTCGTTTATTCGCGAAAAATGTTCGGTGATGAGCGAAAAGTCAAACATTGCATGAAAAATCGTTGTTTCTCGTTGAATTTCTGGTCAAAAGTCGAAAATCATACTTCCTAGTAAAATTTATACATGACGAGTTTCTTCTTGGTCGATTCGATCAAAAAACGTTGACTAGAGAAAAACTTGATTGCACTGATTTGAACCAAACACGATGAAATTTCATTTCGAAATATTTGAAAAACGTCGTTCCTCAACGAAATATGTTCGGTGATGAGCGAAAAGTCAGACAATGCATGGAAAATCGTTGTTTCTAGTTCAATTTCTGGTCAAAAGTCGAAAATCATACTTCGATGTAAAATTTATACGTGACGAGTTATTTTTCGGTCGATTCGAATGAAAAATGTTGACGAGAGAAAAAATTGACTCTACTGATTTACACCAAATACGATGAAATTTCGTTTCGAAAATTTTGAAAACCGTCGTTCCTTCGCGAAAAATGTTCGGTGACGAGCGAAAAGTCAAACATTGCATGAAAAATCGTTGTTTCTCGTTCAATTTCTGGTGAAAAGTCGAAAATCATACTACGATGTAAAATTTATACGTGACGAGTTATTTTTCGGTCGATTCGAATGAAAAAAGTTGACGAGAGAAAAAATTGACTCCACTCATTTACACCAAATACGATGGAATTTCGTTTCGAAAATTTTGAAAACCGTCGTTTATTCGCGAAAAATGTTCGGTGATGAGCGAAAAGTCAAACATTGCATGAAAAATCGTTGTTTCTCGTTGAATTTCTGGTCAAAAGTCGAAAATCATACTTCCTAGTAAAATTTATACATGACGAGTTTCTTCTTGGTCGATTCGATCAAAAAACGTTGACTAGAGAAAAACTTGATTGCACTGATTTGAACCAAACACGATGAAATTTCATTTCGAAATATTTGAAAAACGTCGTTCCTTAACGAAATATGTTCGGTGATGAGCGAAAAGTCAGACAATGCATGGAAAATCGATGTTTCTAGTTCAATTTCTGGTCAAAAGTCGAAAATCATACTTCGATGTAAAATTTATACGTGACGAGTTATTTTTCGGTCGATTCGAATGAAAAATGTTGACGAGAGAAAAAATTGACTCTACTGATTTACAGCAAATACGATGAAATTTCGTTTCGAAAATTTTGAAAACCGTCGTTCCTTCGCGAAAAATGTTCGGTGGAGAGCGAAAAGTCGAACATTGCATGAAAAATCGTTTTCTCTCGTTCAATTTCTGGTCAAAAGTCGAAAATCATACTTCGATGTAAAATTTATACGTGACGAGTTATTTTTCGGTCGATTCGAATGAAAAATGTTGACGAGAGAAAAAATTGACTCAACTGATTTACACCAAATACGATGAAATTTCGATTCGAAAATTTTGAAAACCGTCGTTTCTTCGCGAAAAATGTTCGGTGATGAGCGAAAAGTCAAACATTGCATGAAAAATCGTTGTTTCTCGTTTAATTTCTGGTCAAAAGTCGAAAATCATACTTCCTAGTAAAATTTATACATGACGAGTTTCTTCTTGGTCGATTCGATCAAAAAACGTTGACTAGAGAAAAACTTGATTGCACTGATTTGAACCAAACACGATGAAATTTCGTATCGAAATATTTGAAAAACGTCGTTCCTTAACGAAATATGTTCGGTGATGAGCGAAAAGTCAGACAATGCATGGAAAATCGATGTTTCTAGTTCAAATTCTGGTCAAAAGTCGAAAATCATACTTCGATGTAAAATTTATACGTGACGAGTAATTTTTCGGTCGATCCGAATGAAAAATATTGACGAGAGAAGAAATTGACTCCACTGATTTACACCAAATACGATCAAATTTCGTTTCGAAAATTTTGAAAACCGTCGTTTCTTCGCGAAAAATGTTCGGTAATGAGCAAAAAGTCAAACATTGCATGAAAAATCGTTGTTTCTAGTTCAATTTCTGGTCAAAAGTCGAAAATCATACTTCGATGTAAAATTTATACGTGACGAGTAATTTTTCGTTCGATTCGAATGAAAAATATTGACGAGAGAAGAAATTGACTCCACTGATTTACACCGAATACGATGGAATTTCGTTTCGAAAATTTTGAAAACCGTCGTTTCTTCGCGAAAAATGTTCGGTAATGAGCAAAAAGTCAAACATTGCATGAAAAATCGTTGTTTCTCGTTTCATTTCCGGTCAAAAGTCGAAAATCATACTTCGATGTTAAATTTATACATGACGAGTTTCTTCTTGGTCGATTCGATCAAAAAACGTTGACTAGAGAAAAACTTGATTGCACTGATTTGAACCAAACACGATGAAATTTCGTTTCGAAATATTTGAAAAACGTCATTCCTTGACGAAATATGTTCGGTGATGAGCGAAAAGTCATACATTGCATGAAAAATCGTTGTTTCTCGTTCAATTTCTGGTGAAAAGTCGAAAATCATACTACGATGTAAAATTTATACGTGACGAGTTATTTTTCGGTCGATTCGAATGAAAAATGTTGACGAGAGAAAAAATTGACTACACTGAGTTACACCAAATACGATGAAATTTCGTTTCGAAAATTTTGAAAACCGTCGTTTCTTCGCGAAAAATGTTCGGTGACGAGCGAAAAGTCCAACATTGCATGAAAAATCGTTGTTTCTCGTTCAATTTCTGGTGAAAAGTCGAAAATCATACTACGATGTAAAATTTATACGTGACGAGTTATTTTTCGGTCGATTCGAATGGAAAATGTTGACGAGAGAAAAAATTGACTCCACTGATTTACACCAAATGCGATGAAATTTCGTTTCGAAAATTTTGATAACCGTCGTTTCTTCGCGAAAAATGTTCGGTGATGAGCGAAAAGTCAAACATTGCATGAAAAATCGTTGTTTCTCGTTTAATTTCTGGTCAAAAGTCGAAAATCATACTTCGATGTAAAATTTATACATGACGAGTTTCTTCTTGGTCGATTCGATCAAAAAACGTTGACTAGAGAAAAAATTAATTGCACTGATTTGAACCAAACACGATGAAATTTCGTTTCGAAATATTTGAAAAACGTCGTTCCTTAACGAAATATGTTCGGTGATGAGCGAAAAGTAAGACAATGCATGGAAAATCGTTGTTTTTAGTTCAATTTCTGGTCAAAAGTCGACAATCATACTTCGATGTAAAATTTATACGTGACGAGTTATTTTTCGGTCGATTCGAATGAAACATGTTGACGAGAGAAAAAATTGACTCTACTGATTTACCAAATACGATGAAATTTCGTTTCGAAAATTTTGAAACCCGTCGTTTCTCCGCGAAAAATGTTCGGTGACGAGCGAAAAGTCAAACATTGCATGAAAAATCGTTGTTTCTCGTTCAATTTCTGGTAAAGAGTCGAAAATCATACTACGATGTAAAATTTATACGTGACGGGTCTTTTATCGGTCGATTTGAAAGAAAATCGTTCACTAGAGAAAAACTTGATTGCACGGATTTGAACCAAATACGATCAAATTTCGTTTCGAAAATTTTGAAAATCGTCGTTTCTTCGCGAAAAATGTTCGATAATGAGCAAAAAGTCAACCATTGCATGAAAAATCGTTGTTTCTAGTTCAATTTCTGGTCAAAAGGCGAAAATCATACTTCGATGTAAAATTTATACGTGACGAGTAATTTTTCGGTCGATTCGAATGAAAAATATTGACGAGAGAAGAAATTGACTCCACTGATTTACACCAAATACGATGAAATTTCTTTTCGAAAATTTTGAAAACCGTCGTTTCTTCGCGAAAAATGTTCGGTAATGAGCAAAAAGTCAATCATTGCATGAAAAATCGTTGTTTCTAGTTCAATTTCTGATCAAAAGTCGAAAATCATACTTCGATGTAAAATTCATACGTGACGAGTAATTTTTCGGTCGATTCGAATGAAAAATATTGACGAGAGAAGAAATTGACTCCACTGATTTACACCAAATACGATGAAATTTCGTTTCGAAAATTTTGAAAACCGTCGTTTCTTCGCGAAAAATGTTCGGTAATGAGCAAAAAGTCAATCATTGCATGAAAAATCGTTGTTTCTAGTTCAATTTCTGGTCAAAAGTCGAAAATCATACTTCGATGTAAAATTCATACGTGACGAGTTATTTTTCGGTCGATTCGAATGAAAAATGTTGACGAGAGAAAAAATTGACTCCACTGATTTACACCAAATACGATGAAATTTCGTTTCGAAAATTTTGAAAACCGTCGTTTCTTCGCGAAAAATGTTCGGTGATGAGCGAAAAGTCATACATTGCATGAAAAATCGTTGTTTCTCGCTCAATTTCTGGTGAAAAGTCGAAAATCATACTACGATGTAAAATTTATACGTGACGAGTTATTTTTCGGTCGATTCGAATGAAAAATGTTGACGAGAGAAAAAATTGACTCCACTGAGTTACACCAAATACGATGAAATTTCGTTTCGAAAATTTTGAAAACCGTCGTTTCTTCGCGAAAAATGTTCGGTGACGAGCGAAAAGTCAAACATTGCATGAAAAATCGTTGTTTCTCGTTCAATTTCTGGTGAAAAGTCGAAAATCATACTACGATGTAAAATTTATACGTGACGGGTCTTTTATCGGTCGATTTGAACGAAAATCGTTCACTAGAGAAAAACTTGATTTCACTGATTTGAACCAAACACGATGAAATTTCGTTTCGAAATATTTGAAAAACGTCGTTCCTTAACGAAATATGTTCGGTGATGAGCGAAAAGTCAGACAATGCATGGAAAATCGATGTTTCTAGTTCAATTTCTGGTCAAAAGTCGGAAATCATACTTCGATGTAAAATTTATACGTGACGAGTTATTTTTCGGTCGATTCGAATGAAAAATGTTGACGAGAGAAAAAATTGACTCTACTGATTTACACCAAATACGATGAAATTTGGTTTCGAAAATTGTGAAAACCGTCGTTTCTTCGCGGAAAAAGTTCGGTGACGAGCGAAAAGTCAAACATTGCATGAAAAATCGTTGTTTCTCGTTCAATTTCTGGTGAAAAGTCGAAAATCATACTACGATGTAAAATTTATACGTGACGGGTCTTTTATCGGTCGAATTAAACGAAAATCGTTCACTAGAGAAAAACTTGATTGCACTGATTTGAACCAAATACGATGAAATTTCGTTTCGAAATATTTGAAAAACGTCGTTCCTTAACAAAATATGTTCGGTGATGAGCGAAAAGTCAGACAATGCATGGAAAATCGATGTTGCTAGTTCAATTTCTGGTCAAAAGTCGAAAATCATACTTCGATGTAAAATTTATACGTGACGAGTAATTTTTCGGTCGATTCGAATGAAAAATATTGACGAGAGAAGAAATTGACTCCACTGATTTACACCAAATACGATGAAATTTCGTTTCGAAAATTTTGAAAACCGTCGTTTCTTCGCGAAAAATGTTCGGTGATGAGCGAAAAGTCAAACATTGCATGAAAAATCGTTGTTTCTCGTTCAATTTCTGGTGAAAAGTCGAAAATCATACTACGATGTAAAATTTATACGTGACGAGTTATTTTCCGGTCGATTCGAATGAAAAATGTTGACGAGAGAAAAAATTGACTCCACTGATTGACACCAAATACGATGAAATTTCGTTTCGAAAATTTTGAAAACCGTCGTTTCTTCGCGAAAAATGTTCGGTGACGAGCGAAAAGTCAAACATTGCATGAAAAATCGTTGTTTCTCGTTCAATTTCTGGTGAAAAGTCGAAAATCATACTACGATGTAAAATTTATACGTGACGAGTTATTTTTCGGTCGATTCGAATGAAAAATGTTGACGAGAGAAAAAATTGACTCCACTGATTTACACCAAATACGATGAAATTTCGTTTCGAAAATTTTGAAAACCGTCGTTTCTTCGCGAAAAATGTTCGGTGATGATCGAAAAGTCAAACATTGCATGAAAAATCGTTGTTTCTCGTTTAATTTCTGGTCAAAAGTCGAAAATCATACTTCGATGTAAAATTTATACATGACGAGTTTCTTCTTGGTCGATTCGATCAAAAAACGTTGACTAGAGAAAAACTTGATTGCACTGATTTGAACCAAACACGATGAAATTTCGTTTCGAAATATTTGAAAAACGTCGTTCCTTAACGAAATATGTTCGGTGATGAGCGAAAAGTCATACATTGCATGAAAAATCGTTGTTTCTCGTTCAATTTCTGGTGAAAAGTCGAAAATCATACTACGATGTAAAATTTATACGTGACGAGTTATTTTTCGGTCGATTCGAATGAAAAATGTTGACGAGAGAACAAATTGACTCCACTGAGTTACACCAAATACGATGAAATTTCGTTTCGAAAATTTTGAAAACCGTCGTTTCTTCGCGAAAAATGTTCGGTGACGAGCGAAAAGTCAAACATTGCATGAAAAATCGTTGTTTCTCGTTCAATTTCTGTTAAAGAGTCGAAAATCATACTACGATGAAAAATTTATACGTGACGGGTCTTTTATCGGTCGATTCAAACGAAAATCGTTCACTAGAGAAAAACTTGATTGCACGGATTTGAACCAAATACGATCAAATTTCGTTTCGAAAATTTTGAAAACCGTCGTTTCTTCGCGAAAAATGTTCGGTGACGAGCGAAAAGTCAAACATTGCATGAAAAATCGTTGTTTCTCGTTCAATTTCTGGTGAAAAGTCGAAAATCATACTACGATGTAAAATTTATACGTGACGAGTTATTTTTCGGTCGATTCAAATGAAAAATGTTGACGAGAGAAAAAATTGACTCCACTGATTGACACCAAATACGATGAAATTTCGTTTCGAAAATTTTGAAAACCGTCGTTTCTTCGCGAAAAATGTTCGGTGACGAGCGAAAAGTCAAACATTGCATGAAAAATCGTTGTTTCTCGTTCAATTTCTGGTGAAAAGTCGAAAATCATACTACGATGTAAAATTTATACGTGACGAGTTATTTTTCGGTCGATTCGAATGAAAAATGTTGACGAGAGAAAAAATTGACTCCACTGATTTACACCAAATACGATGAAATTTCGTTTCGAAAATTTTGAAAACCGTCGTTTCTTCGCGAAAAATGTTCGGTGATGAGCGAAAAGTCAAACATTGCATGAAAAATCGTTGTTTCTCGTTTAATTTCTGGTCAAAAGTCGAAAATCATACTTCCTAGTAAAATTTATACATGACGAGTTTCTTCTTGGTCGATTCGATCAAAAAACGTTGACTAGAGAAAAACTTAATTGCACTGATTTGAACCAAACACGATGACATTTCGTTTCGAAATATTTGAAAAACGTCGTTCCTTAACGAAATATGTTCGGTGATGAGCGAAAAGTCATACATTGCATGAAAAATCGTTGTTTCTAGTTCAATTTCTGGTCAAAAGTCGAAAATCATACTTCGATGTAAAATTTATACGTGACGAGTAATTTTTCGGTCGATTCGAATGAAAAATATTGACGAGAGAAGAAATTGACTCCACTGATTTACACCAAATACGATGAAATTTCGTTTCGAAAATTTTGAAAACCGTCGTTTCTTCGCGAAAAATGTTCGGTAATGAGCAAAAAGTCAAACATTGCATGGAAAATCGTTGTTTCTCGTTCAATTTCTGGTGAAAAGTCGAAAATCATACTACGATGTAAAATTTATACGTGACGGGTCTTTTATCGGTCGATTTAAACGAAAATCGTTCACTAGAGAAAAACTTGATTGCACTGATTTGAACCAAATACGATGAAATTTCGTTTCGAAATATTTGAAAAACGTCGTTCCTTAACGAAATATGTTCGGTGATGAGCCAAAAGTCAGACAATGCATGGAAAATCGTTGTTTCTAGTTCAATTTCTGGTCAAAAGTCGAAAATCATACTTCGATGTAAAATTTATACATGACGAGTTTCTTCTTGGTCGATTCGATCAAAAAACGTTGACTAGAGAAAAACTTGATTGCACTGATTTGAACCAAACACGATGAAATTTCGTTTCGAAATATTTGAAAAACGTCGTTCCTTAACGAAATATGTTCGGTGATGAGCGAAAAGTCTGACAATGCATGGAAAATCGTTGTTTCTCGTTCAATTTCTGGTGAAAAGTCGAAAATCATACTACGATTTAAAATTTATACGTGACGAGTTATTTTTCGGTCGATTCGAATGAAAAATGTTGACGAGAGAAAAAATTGACTCCACTGATTTACACTAAATACGATGAAATTTCGTTTCGAAAATTTTGAAAACCGTCGTTTCTTCGCGAAAAATGTTCGGTGACGATCGAAAAGTCAAACATTGCATGAAAAATCGTTGTTTCTCGTTCAATTTCTGGTGAAAAGTCGAAAATCATACTACGATGTAATATTTATACGTGACGGGTCTTTTATCGGTCGATTTAGACGAAAATCGTTCACTAGAAAAAAACTTGATTGCACTGATATAAACCAAATACGATCAAATTTCGTTTCGAAATATTTGAAAAACGTCGTTCCTTAACGAAATATGTTCGGTGATGAGCGAAAAGTCAGACAATGCATGGAAAATCGTTGTTTCTCGTTCAATTTCTGGTAAAGAGTCGAAAATCATACTACGATGTAAAATTTATACGTGACGGGTCTTTTATCGGTCGATTTAAACGAAAATCGTTCACTAGAGAAAAACTTGATTGCACGGATTTGAACCAAATACGATCAAATTTCGTTTCGAAAATTTTGAAAACCGTCGTTTCTTCGCGAAAAATGTTCGGTGACGAGCGAAAAGTCAAACATTGCATGAAAAATCGTTGTTTCTCGTTCAATTTCTGGTAAAGAGTCGAAAATCATACTACGATGTAAAATTTATACGTGACGGGTCTTTTATCGGTCGATTTAAACGAAAATCGTTCACTAGAGTAATACTTGATTGCACGGATTTGAACCAAATACGATCAAATTTCGTTTCGAAAATTTTGAAAACCGTCGTTTCTTCGCGAAAAATGTTCGGTGACGAGCGAAAAGTCAAACATTGCATGAAAAATCGTTGTTTCTCGTTCAATTTCTGGTCAAAAGTCGAAAATCATACTTCGATGTAAAATTTATACGTGACCAGTAATTTTTCGGTCGATTTGAACGAAAATCGTTCACTAGAGAAAAACTTGACTGCACGGATTTGAACCAAATACGATCAAATTTCGTTTCGAAAATTTTGAAAACCGTCGTTTCTTCGCGAAAAATGTTCGGTGACGAGCGAAAAGTCAAACATTGCATGAAAAATCGTTGTTTCTCGTTCAATTTCTGGTCAAAAGTCGGAAATCATACTACGATGTAAAATTTATACGTGACGAGTTATTTTTCGGTCGATTCGAATGAAAAATGTTGACGAGAGAAAAAATTGACTCCACTGAGTTACACCAAATACGATGAAATTTCGTTTCGAAAATTTTGAAAACCGTCGTTTCTTCGCGAAAAATGTTCGGTGACGAGCGAAAAGTCAAACATTGCATGAAAAATCGTTGTTTCTCGTTCAATTTCTGGTGAAAAGTCGAAAATCATACTACGATGTAAAATTTATACGTGACGGGTCTTTTATCGGTCGATTTGAACGAAAATCGTTCACTAGAGAAAAACTTGATTTCACTGATTTGAACCAAACACGATGAAATTTCGTTTCGAAATATTTGAAAAACGTCGTTCCTTAACGAAATATGTTCGGTGATGAGCGAAAAGTCAGACAATGCATGGAAAATCGATGTTTCTAGTTCAATTTCTGGTCAAAAGTCGGAAATCATACTTCGATGTAAAATTTATACGTGACGAGTTATTTTTCGGTCGATTCGAATGAAAAATGTTGACGAGAGAAAAAATTGACTCTACTGATTTACACCAAATACGATGAAATTTGGTTTCGAAAATTGTGAAAACCGTCGTTTCTTCGCGGAAAAAGTTCGGTGACGAGCGAAAAGTCAAACATTGCATGAAAAATCGTTGTTTCTCGTTCAATTTCTGGTGAAAAGTCGAAAATCATACTACGATGTAAAATTTATACGTGACGGGTCTTTTATCGGTCGAATTAAACGAAAATCGTTCACTAGAGAAAAACTTGATTGCACTGATTTGAACCAAATACGATGAAATTTCGTTTCGAAATATTTGAAAAACGTCGTTCCTTAACAAAATATGTTCGGTGATGAGCGAAAAGTCAGACAATGCATGGAAAATCGATGTTGCTAGTTCAATTTCTGGTCAAAAGTCGAAAATCATACTTCGATGTAAAATTTATACGTGACGAGTAATTTTTCGGTCGATTCGAATGAAAAATATTGACGAGAGAAGAAATTGACTCCACTGATTTACACCAAATACGATGAAATTTCGTTTCGAAAATTTTGAAAACCGTCGTTTCTTCGCGAAAAATGTTCGGTGACGAGCGAAAAGTCAAACATTGCATGAAAAATCGTTGTTTCTCGTTCAATTTCTGGTGAAAAGTCGAAAATCATACTACGATGTAAAATTTATACGTGACGAGTTATTTTCCGGTCGATTCGAATGAAAAATGTTGACGAGAGAAAAAATTGACTCCACTGATTGACACCAAATACGATGAAATTTCGTTTCGAAAATTTTGAAAACCGTCGTTTCTTCGCGAAAAATGTTCGGTGACGAGCGAAAAGTCAAACATTGCATGAAAAATCGTTGTTTCTCGTTCAATTTCTGGTGAAAAGTCGAAAATCATACTACGATGTAAAATTTATACGTGACGAGTTATTTTTCGGTCGATTCGAATGAAAAATGTTGACGAGAGAAAAAATTGACTCCACTGATTTACACCAAATACGATGAAATTTCGTTTCGAAAATTTTGAAAACCGTCGTTTCTTCGCGAAAAATGTTCGGTGATGATCGAAAAGTCAAACATTGCATGAAAAATCGTTGTTTCTCGTTTAATTTCTGGTCAAAAGTCGAAAATCATACTTCGATGTAAAATTTATACATGACGAGTTTCTTCTTGGTCGATTCGATCAAAAAACGTTGACTAGAGAAAAAATTAATTGCACTGATTTGAACCAAACACGATGAAATTTCGTTTCGAAATATTTGAAAAACGTCGTTCCTTAACGAAATATGTTCGGTGATGAGCGAAAAGTAAGACAATGCATGGAAAATCGTTGTTTTTAGTTCAATTTCTGGTCAAAAGTCGACAATCATACTTCGATGTAAAATTTATACGTGACGAGTTATTTTTCGGTCGATTCGAATGAAACATGTTGACGAGAGAAAAAATTGACTCTACTGATTTACCAAATACGATGAAATTTCGTTTCGAAAATTTTGAAACCCGTCGTTTCTTCGCGAAAAATGTTCGGTGACGAGCGAAAAGTCAAACATTGCATGAAAAATCGTTGTTTCTCGTTCAATTTCTGGTAAAGAGTCGAAAATCATACTACGATGTAAAATTTATACGTGACAGGTCTTTTATCGGTCGATTTGAAAGAAAATCGTTCACTAGAGAAAAACTTGATTGCACGGATTTGAACCAAATACGATCAAATTTCGTTTCGAAAATTTTGAAAATCGTCGTTTCTTCGCGAAAAATGTTCGATAATGAGCAAAAAGTCAACCATTGCATGAAAAATCGTTGTTTCTAGTTCAATTTCTGGTCAAAAGGCGAAAATCATACTTCGATGTAAAATTTATACGTGACGAGTAATTTTTCGGTCGATTCGAATGAAAAATATTGACGAGAGAAGAAATTGACTCCACTGATTTACACCAAATACGATGAAATTTCTTTTCGAAAATTTTGAAAACCGTCGTTTCTTCGCGAAAAATGTTCGGTAATGAGCAAAAAGTCAATCATTGCATGAAAAATCGTTGTTTCTAGTTCAATTTCTGATCAAAAGTCGAAAATCATACTTCGATGTAAAATTCATACGTGACGAGTAATTTTTCGGTCGATTCGAATGAAAAATATTGACGAGAGAAGAAATTGACTCCACTGATTTACACCAAATACGATGAAATTTCGTTTCGAAAATTTTGAAAACCGTCGTTTCTTCGCGAAAAATGTTCGGTAATGAGCAAAAAGTCAATCATTGCATGAAAAATCGTTGTTTCTAGTTCAATTTCTGGTCAAAAGTCGAAAATCATACTTCGATGTAAAATTCATACGTGACGAGTTATTTTTCGGTCGATTCGAATGAAAAATGTTGACGAGAGAAAAAATTGACTCCACTGATTTACACCAAATACGATGAAATTTCGTTTCGAAAATTTTGAAAACCGTCGTTTCTTCGCGAAAAATGTTCGGTGATGAGCGAAAAGTCATACATTGCATGAAAAATCGTTGTTTCTCGCTCAATTTCTGGTGAAAAGTCGAAAATCATACTACGATGTAAAATTTATACGTGACGAGTTATTTTTCGGTCGATTCGAATGAAAAATGTTGACGAGAGAAAAAATTGACTCCACTGAGTTACACCAAATACGATGAAATTTCGTTTCGAAAATTTTGAAAACCGTCGTTTCTTCGCGAAAAATGTTCGGTGACGAGCGAAAAGTCAAACATTGCATGAAAAATCGTTGTTTCTCGTTCAATTTCTGGTGAAAAGTCGAAAATCATACTACGATGTAAAATTTATACGTGACGGGTCTTTTATCGGTCGATTTGAACGAAAATCGTTCACTAGAGAAAAACTTGATTTCACTGATTTGAACCAAACACGATGAAATTTCGTTTCGAAATATTTGAAAAACGTCGTTCCTTAACGAAATATGTTCGGTGATGAGCGAAAAGTCAGACAATGCATGGAAAATCGATGTTTCTAGTTCAATTTCTGGTCAAAAGTCGGAAATCATACTTCGATGTAAAATTTATACGTGACGAGTTATTTTTCGGTCGATTCGAATGAAAAATGTTGACGAGAGAAAAAATTGACTCTACTGATTTACACCAAATACGATGAAATTTGGTTTCGAAAATTGTGAAAACCGTCGTTTCTTCGCGGAAAAAGTTCGGTGACGAGCGAAAAGTCAAACATTGCATGAAAAATCGTTGTTTCTCGTTCAATTTCTGGTGAAAAGTCGAAAATCATACTACGATGTAAAATTTATACGTGACGGGTCTTTTATCGGTCGAATTAAACGAAAATCGTTCACTAGAGAAAAACTTGATTGCACTGATTTGAACCAAATACGATGAAATTTCGTTTCGAAATATTTGAAAAACGTCGTTCCTTAACAAAATATGTTCGGTGATGAGCGAAAAGTCAGACAATGCATGGAAAATCGATGTTGCTAGTTCAATTTCTGGTCAAAAGTCGAAAATCATACTTTGATGTAAAATTTATACGTGACGAGTAATTTTTCGGTCGATTCGAATGAAAAATATTGACGAGAGAAGAAATTGACTCCACTGATTTACACCAAATACGATGAAATTTCGTTTCGAAAATTTTGAAAACCGTCGTTTCTTCGCGAAAAATGTTCGGTAATGAGCAAAAAGTCAATCATTGCATGAAAAATCGTTGTTTCTAGTTCAATTTCTGGTCAAAAGTCGAAAATCATACTTCGATGTAAAATTCATACGTGACGAGTTATTTTTCGGTCGATTCGAATGAAAAATGTTGACGAGAGAAAAAATTGACTCCACTGATTTACACCAAATACGATGAAATTTCGTTTCGAAAATTTTGAAAACCGTCGTTTCTTCGCGAAAAATGTTCGGTGATGAGCGAAAAGTCAAACATTGCATGAAAAATCGTTGTTTCTCGTTTAATTTCTGGTGAAAAGTCGAAAATCATACTACGATGTAAAATTTATACGTGACGGGTCTTTTATCGGTCGATTTAAACGAAAATCGTTCACTAGAGAAAAACTTGATTGCACTGATTTGAACCAAACACGATGAAATTTCGTTTCGAAATATTTGAAAAACGTCGTTCCTTAACGAAATATGTTCGGTGATGAGCGAAAAGTCAGACAATGCATGGAAAATCGATGTTTCTAGTTCAATTTCTGGTCAAAAGTCGAAAATCATACTTTGATGTAAAATTTATACGTGACGAGTAATTTTTCGGTCGATTCGAATGAAAAATATTGACGAGAGAAGAAATTGACTCCACTGATTTACACCAAATACGATGAAATTTCGTTTCGAAAATTTTGAAAACCGTCGTTTCTTCGCGAAAAATGTTCGGTAATGAGCAAAAAGTCAAACATTGCATGGAAAATCGTTGTTTCTCGTTCAATTTCTGGTGAAAAGTCGAAAATCATACTACGATGTAAAATTTATACGTGACGGGTCTTTTATCGGTCGATTTAAACGAAAATCGTTCACTAGAGAAAAACTTGATTGCACTGATTTGAACCAAATACGATGAAATTTCGTTTCGAAATATTTGAAAAACGTCGTTCCTTAACGAAATATGTTCGGTGATGAGCGAAAAGTCAGACAATGCATGGAAAATCGTTGTTTCTAGTTCAATTTCTGGTCAAAAGTCGAAAATCATACTTCGATGTAAAATTTATACATGACGAGTTTCTTCTTGGTCGATTCGATCAAAAAACGTTGACTAGAGAAAAACTTGATTGCACTGATTTGAACCAAACACGATGAAATTTCGTTTCGAAATATTTGAAAAACGTCGTTCCTTAACGAAATATGTTCGGTGATGAGCGAAAAGTCTGACAATGCATGGAAAATCGTTGTTTCTCGTTCAATTTCTGGTGAAAAGTCGAAAATCATACTACGATTTAAAATTTATACGTGACGAGTTATTTTTCGGTCGATTCGAATGAAAAATGTTGACGAGAGAAAAAATTGACTCCACTGATTTACACTAAATACGATGAAATTTCGTTTCGAAAATTTTGAAAACCGTCGTTTCTTCGCGAAAAATGTTCGGTGACGATCGAAAAGTCAAACATTGCATGAAAAATCGTTGTTTCTCGTTCAATTTCTGGTGAAAAGTCGAAAATCATACTACGATGTAAAATTTATACGTGACGGGTCTTTTATCGGTCGATTTAGACGAAAATCGTTCACTAGAAAAAAACTTGATTGCACTGATATAAACCAAATACGATCAAATTTCGTTTCGAAATATTTGAAAAACGTCGTTCCTTAACGAAATATGTTCGGTGATGAGCGAAAAGTCAGACAATGCATGGAAAATCGTTGTTTCTCGTTCAATTTCTGGTAAAGAGTCGAAAATCATACTACGATGTAAAATTTATACGTGACGGGTCTTTTATCGGTCGATTTAAACGAAAATCGTTCACTAGAGAAAAACTTGATTGCACGGATTTGAACCAAATACGATCAAATTTCGTTTCGAAAATTTTGAAAACCGTCGTTTCTTCGCGAAAAATGTTCGGTGACGAGCGAAAAGTCAAACATTGCATGAAAAATCGTTGTTTCTCGTTCAATTTCTGGTAAAGAGTCGAAAATCATACTACGATGTAAAATTTATACGTGACGGGTCTTTTATCGGTCGATTTAAACGAAAATCGTTCACTAGAGTAATACTTGATTGCACGGATTTGAACCAAATACGATCAAATTTCGTTTCGAAAATTTTGAAAACCGTCGTTTCTTCGCGAAAAATGTTCGGTGACGAGCGAAAAGTCAAACATTGCATGAAAAATCGTTGTTTCTCGTTCAATTTCTGGTCAAAAGTCGAAAATCATACTTCGATGTAAAATTTATACGTGACGAGTAATTTTTCGGTCGATTTGAACGAAAATCGTTCACTAGAGAAAAACTTGACTGCACGGATTTGAACCAAATACGATCAAATTTCGTTTCGAAAATTTTGAAAACCGTCGTTTCTTCGCGAAAAATGTTCGGTGATGAGCGAAAAGTTAAACATTGCATAAAAAATCGTTGTTTCTCGTTTAATTTCTGGTCAAAAGTCGAAAATCATACTTCGATGTGAAATTTATACATGACGAGTTTCTTCTTGGTCGATTCGATCAAAAAACGTTGACTAGAGAAAAACTTAATTGCACTGATTTGAACCAAACACGATGAAATTTCGTTTGGAAATATTTGAAAAAAGTCGTTCCTTAACGAAATATGTTCGGTGATGAGCGAAAAGTAAGACAATGCATGGAAAATCGTTGTTTCTAGTTCAATTTCTGGTCAAAAGTCGAAAATCATACTTCGATGTAGAATTTATACGTGACGAGTAATTTTTCGGTCGATTCGAATGAAAAATATTGACGAGAGAAGAAATTGACTCCACTGATTTACACCAAATACGATGAAATTTCGTTTCGAAAATTTTGAAAACCGTCGTTTCTTCGCGAAAAATGTTCGGTGACGAGCGAAAAGTCAAACATTGCATGAAAAATCGTTGTTTCTGGTTCAATTTCTGGTGAAAAGTCGAAAATCATACTACGATGTAAAATTTATACGTGACGGGTCTTTTATCGGTCGATTTAAACGAAAATCGTTCACTAGAGAAAAACTTGATTGCACTGATTTGAACCAAATACGATCAAATTTCGTTTCGAAAATTTTGAAAACCGTCGTTTCTTCGCGAAAAATGTTCGGTAATGAGCAAAAAGTCGAACATTGCATGAAAAATCGTTGTTTCTAGTTCAATTTCTGGTCAAAAGTCGATAATCATACTTCGATGTAAAATTTATACGTGACGAGTAATTTTTCGGTCGATTCGAATGAAAAATATTGACGAGAGAAGAAATTGACTCCACTGATTTACACCAAATACGATGAAATTTCGTTTCGAAAATTTTGAAAACCGTCGTTTCTTCGCGAAAAATGTTCGGTGACGAGCGAAAAGTCAAACATTGCATGAAAAATCGTTGTTTCTCGTTCAATTTCTGGTCAAAAGTCGGAAATCATACTACGATGTAAAATTTATACGTGACGAGTTATTTTTCGGTCGATTCGAATGAAAAATGTTGACGAGAGAAAAAATTGACTCCACTGATTTACACCAAATACGATGAAATTTCGTTTCGAAAATTTTGAAAACCGTCGTTTCTTCGCGAAAAATGTTCGGTGATGAGCGAAAAGTCAAACATTGCATGAAAAATCGTTGTTTCTCGTTTAATTTCTGTTCAAAAGTCGAAAATCATACTTCCTAGTAAAATTTATACATGACGAGTTTCTTCTTGGTCGATTCGATCAAAAAACGTTGACTAGAGAAAAACTTGATTGCACTGATTTGAACCAAACACGATGAAATTTCGTTTCGAAATATTTGAAAAACGTCGTTCCTTAACGAAATATGTTCGGTGATGAGCGAGAAGTCATACATTGCATGAAAAATCGTTGTTTCTCGCTCAATTTCTGGTGAAAAGTCGAAAATCATACTACGATGTAAAATTTATACGTGACGAGTTATTTTTCGGTCGATTCGAATGAAAAATGTTGACGAGAGAAAAAATTGACTCCACTGAGTTACACCAAATACGATGAAATTTCGTTTCGAAAATTTTGAAAACCGTCG
This sequence comes from Campoplex capitator, assembly GCA_037576405.1. NCBI lineage: Eukaryota > Metazoa > Arthropoda > Insecta > Hymenoptera > Ichneumonidae > Campoplex > Campoplex capitator. The sequence continues at coordinate 7,384 of JARBWI010000584.1, read as the reverse complement.
TTTCTTCGCGAAAAATGTTCGGTGACGAGCGAAAAGTCAAACATTGCATGAAAAATCGTTGTTTCTCGTTCAATTTCTGGTGAAAAGTCGAAAATCATACTACGATGTAAAATTTATACGTGACGGGTCTTTTATCGGTCGATTTGAACGAAAATCGTTCACTAGAGAAAAACTTGATTTCACTGATTTGAACCAAACACGATGAAATTTCGTTTCGAAATATTTGAAAAACGTCGTTCCTTAACGAAATATGTTCGGTGATGAGCGAAAAGTCTGACAATGCATGGAAAATCGTTGTTTCTCGTTCAATTTCTGGTGAAAAGTCGAAAATCATACTACGATTTAAAATTTATACGTGACGAGTTATTTTTCGGTCGATTCGAATGAAAAATGTTGACGAGAGAAAAAATTGACTCCACTGATTTACACTAAATACGATGAAATTTCGTTTCGAAAATTTTGAAAACCGTCGTTTCTTCGCGAAAAATGTTCGGTGACGATCGAAAAGTCAAACATTGCATGAAAAATCGTTGTTTCTCGTTCAATTTCTGGTGAAAAGTCGAAAATCATACTACGATGTAAAATTTATACGTGACGGGTCTTTTATCGGTCGATTTAGACGAAAATCGTTCACTAGAAAAAAACTTGATTGCACTGATATAAACCAAATACGATCAAATTTCGTTTCGAAATATTTGAAAAACGTCGTTCCTTAACGAAATATGTTCGGTGATGAGCGAAAAGTCAGACAATGCATGGAAAATCGTTGTTTCTCGTTCAATTTCTGGTAAAGAGTCGAAAATCATACTACGATGTAAAATTTATACGTGACGGGTCTTTTATCGGTCGATTTAAACGAAAATCGTTCACTAGAGAAAAACTTGATTGCACGGATTTGAACCAAATACGATCAAATTTCGTTTCGAAAATTTTGAAAACCGTCGTTTCTTCGCGAAAAATGTTCGGTGACGAGCGAAAAGTCAAACATTGCATGAAAAATCGTTGTTTCTCGTTCAATTTCTGGTAAAGAGTCGAAAATCATACTACGATGTAAAATTTATACGTGACGGGTCTTTTATCGGTCGATTTAAACGAAAATCGTTCACTAGAGTAATACTTGATTGCACGGATTTGAACCAAATACGATCAAATTTCGTTTCGAAAATTTTGAAAACCGTCGTTTCTTCGCGAAAAATGTTCGGTGACGAGCGAAAAGTCAAACATTGCATGAAAAATCGTTGTTTCTCGTTCAATTTCTGGTCAAAAGTCGAAAATCATACTTCGATGTAAAATTTATACGTGACGAGTAATTTTTCGGTCGATTTGAACGAAAATCGTTCACTAGAGAAAAACTTGACTGCACGGATTTGAACCAAATACGATCAAATTTCGTTTCGAAAATTTTGAAAACCGTCGTTTCTTCGCGAAAAATGTTCGGTGATGAGCGAAAAGTTAAACATTGCATAAAAAATCGTTGTTTCTCGTTTAATTTCTGGTCAAAAGTCGAAAATCATACTTCGATGTGAAATTTATACATGACGAGTTTCTTCTTGGTCGATTCGATCAAAAAACGTTGACTAGAGAAAAACTTAATTGCACTGATTTGAACCAAACACGATGAAATTTCGTTTGGAAATATTTGAAAAAAGTCGTTCCTTAACGAAATATGTTCGGTGATGAGCGAAAAGTAAGACAATGCATGGAAAATCGTTGTTTCTAGTTCAATTTCTGGTCAAAAGTCGAAAATCATACTTCGATGTAGAATTTATACGTGACGAGTAATTTTTCGGTCGATTCGAATGAAAAATATTGACGAGAGAAGAAATTGACTCCACTGATTTACACCAAATACGATGAAATTTCGTTTCGAAAATTTTGAAAACCGTCGTTTCTTCGCGAAAAATGTTCGGTGACGAGCGAAAAGTCAAACATTGCATGAAAAATCGTTGTTTCTGGTTCAATTTCTGGTGAAAAGTCGAAAATCATACTACGATGTAAAATTTATACGTGACGGGTCTTTTATCGGTCGATTTAAACGAAAATCGTTCACTAGAGAAAAACTTGATTGCACTGATTTGAACCAAATACGATCAAATTTCGTTTCGAAAATTTTGAAAACCGTCGTTTCTTCGCGAAAAATGTTCGGTAATGAGCAAAAAGTCGAACATTGCATGAAAAATCGTTGTTTCTAGTTCAATTTCTGGTCAAAAGTCGATAATCATACTTCGATGTAAAATTTATACGTGACGAGTAATTTTTCGGTCGATTCGAATGAAAAATATTGACGAGAGAAGAAATTGACTCCACTGATTTACACCAAATACGATGAAATTTCGTTTCGAAAATTTTGAAAACCGTCGTTTCTTCGCGAAAAATGTTCGGTGACGAGCGAAAAGTCAAACATTGCATGAAAAATCGTTGTTTCTCGTTCAATTTCTGGTCAAAAGTCGGAAATCATACTACGATGTAAAATTTATACGTGACGAGTTATTTTTCGGTCGATTCGAATGAAAAATGTTGACGAGAGAAAAAATTGACTCCACTGATTTACACCAAATACGATGAAATTTCGTTTCGAAAATTTTGAAAACCGTCGTTTCTTCGCGAAAAATGTTCGGTGATGAGCGAAAAGTCAAACATTGCATGAAAAATCGTTGTTTCTCGTTTAATTTCTGTTCAAAAGTCGAAAATCATACTTCCTAGTAAAATTTATACATGACGAGTTTCTTCTTGGTCGATTCGATCAAAAAACGTTGACTAGAGAAAAACTTGATTGCACTGATTTGAACCAAACACGATGAAATTTCGTTTCGAAATATTTGAAAAACGTCGTTCCTTAACGAAATATGTTCGGTGATGAGCGAGAAGTCATACATTGCATGAAAAATCGTTGTTTCTCGCTCAATTTCTGGTGAAAAGTCGAAAATCATACTACGATGTAAAATTTATACGTGACGAGTTATTTTTCGGTCGATTCGAATGAAAAATGTTGACGAGAGAAAAAATTGACTCCACTGAGTTACACCAAATACGATGAAATTTCGTTTCGAAAATTTTGAAAACCGTCGTTTCTTCGCGAAAAATGTTCGGTGACGAGCGAAAAGTCAAACATTGCATGAAAAATCGTTGTTTCTCGTTCAATTTCTGGTGAAAAGTCGAAAATCATACTACGATGTAAAATTTATACGTGACGGGTCTTTTATCGGTCGATTTGAACGAAAATCGTTCACTAGAGAAAAACTTGATTTCACTGATTTGAACCAAACACGATGAAATTTCGTTTCGAAATATTTGAAAAACGTCGTTCCTTAACGAAATATGTTCGGTGATGAGCGAAAAGTCAGACAATGCATGGAAAATCGATGTTTCTAGTTCAATTTCTGGTCAAAAGTCGGAAATCATACTTCGATGTAAAATTTATACGTGACGAGTTATTTTTCGGTCGATTCGAATGAAAAATGTTGACGAGAGAAAAAATTGACTCTACTGATTTACACCAAATACGATGAAATTTGGTTTCGAAAATTGTGAAAACCGTCGTTTCTTCGCGGAAAAAGTTCGGTGACGAGCGAAAAGTCAAACATTGCATGAAAAATCGTTGTTTCTCGTTCAATTTCTGGTGAAAAGTCGAAAATCATACTACGATGTAAAATTTATACGTGACGGGTCTTTTATCGGTCGAATTAAACGAAAATCGTTCACTAGAGAAAAACTTGATTGCACTGATTTGAACCAAATACGATGAAATTTCGTTTCGAAATATTTGAAAAACGTCGTTCCTTAACAAAATATGTTCGGTGATGAGCGAAAAGTCAGACAATGCATGGAAAATCGATGTTGCTAGTTCAATTTCTGGTCAAAAGTCGAAAATCATACTTCGATGTAAAATTTATACGTGACGAGTAATTTTTCGGTCGATTCGAATGAAAAATATTGACGAGAGAAGAAATTGACTCCACTGATTTACACCAAATACGATGAAATTTCGTTTCGAAAATTTTGAAAACCGTCGTTTCTTCGCGAAAAATGTTCGGTGACGAGCGAAAAGTCAAACATTGCATGAAAAATCGTTGTTTCTCGTTCAATTTCTGGTGAAAAGTCGAAAATCATACTACGATGTAAAATTTATACGTGACGAGTTATTTTCCGGTCGATTCGAATGAAAAATGTTGACGAGAGAAAAAATTGACTCCACTGATTGACACCAAATACGATGAAATTTCGTTTCGAAAATTTTGAAAACCGTCGTTTCTTCGCGAAAAATGTTCGGTGACGAGCGAAAAGTCAAACATTGCATGAAAAATCGTTGTTTCTCGTTCAATTTCTGGTGAAAAGTCGAAAATCATACTACGATGTAAAATTTATACGTGACGAGTTATTTTTCGGTCGATTCGAATGAAAAATGTTGACGAGAGAAAAAATTGACTCCACTGATTTACACCAAATACGATGAAATTTCGTTTCGAAAATTTTGAAAACCGTCGTTTCTTCGCGAAAAATGTTCGGTGATGATCGAAAAGTCAAACATTGCATGAAAAATCGTTGTTTCTCGTTTAATTTCTGGTCAAAAGTCGAAAATCATACTTCGATGTAAAATTTATACATGACGAGTTTCTTCTTGGTCGATTCGATCAAAAAACGTTGACTAGAGAAAAACTTGATTGCACTGATTTGAACCAAACACGATGAAATTTCGTTTCGAAATATTTGAAAAACGTCGTTCCTTAACGAAATATGTTCGGTGATGAGCGAAAAGTCATACATTGCATGAAAAATCGTTGTTTCTCGTTCAATTTCTGGTGAAAAGTCGAAAATCATACTACGATGTAAAATTTATACGTGACGAGTTATTTTTCGGTCGATTCGAATGAAAAATGTTGACGAGAGAACAAATTGACTCCACTGAGTTACACCAAATACGATGAAATTTCGTTTCGAAAATTTTGAAAACCGTCGTTTCTTCGCGAAAAATGTTCGGTGACGAGCGAAAAGTCAAACATTGCATGAAAAATCGTTGTTTCTCGTTCAATTTCTGTTAAAGAGTCGAAAATCATACTACGATGAAAAATTTATACGTGACGGGTCTTTTATCGGTCGATTCAAACGAAAATCGTTCACTAGAGAAAAACTTGATTGCACGGATTTGAACCAAATACGATCAAATTTCGTTTCGAAAATTTTGAAAACCGTCGTTTCTTCGCGAAAAATGTTCGGTGACGAGCGAAAAGTCAAACATTGCATGAAAAATCGTTGTTTCTCGTTCAATTTCTGGTGAAAAGTCGAAAATCATACTACGATGTAAAATTTATACGTGACGAGTTATTTTTCGGTCGATTCGAATGAAAAATGTTGACGAGAGAAAAAATTGACTCCACTGATTGACACCAAATACGATGAAATTTCGTTTCGAAAATTTTGAAAACCGTCGTTTCTTCGCGAAAAATGTTCGGTGACGAGCGAAAAGTCAAACATTGCATGAAAAATCGTTGTTTCTCGTTCAATTTCTGGTGAAAAGTCGAAAATCATACTACGATGTAAAATTTATACGTGACGAGTTATTTTTCGGTCGATTCGAATGAAAAATGTTGACGAGAGAAAAAATTGACTCCACTGATTTACACCAAATACGATGAAATTTCGTTTCGAAAATTTTGAAAACCGTCGTTTCTTCGCGAAAAATGTTCGGTGATGAGCGAAAAGTCAAACATTGCATGAAAAATCGTTGTTTCTCGTTTAATTTCTGGTCAAAAGTCGAAAATCATACTTCCTAGTAAAATTTATACATGACGAGTTTCTTCTTGGTCGATTCGATCAAAAAACGTTGACTAGAGAAAAACTTAATTGCACTGATTTGAACCAAACACGATGACATTTCGTTTCGAAATATTTGAAAAACGTCGTTCCTTAACGAAATATGTTCGGTGATGAGCGAAAAGTCATACATTGCATGAAAAATCGTTGTTTCTAGTTCAATTTCTGGTCAAAAGTCGAAAATCATACTTCGATGTAAAATTTATACGTGACGAGTAATTTTTCGGTCGATTCGAATGAAAAATATTGACGAGAGAAGAAATTGACTCCACTGATTTACACCAAATACGATGAAATTTCGTTTCGAAAATTTTGAAAACCGTCGTTTCTTCGCGAAAAATGTTCGGTAATGAGCAAAAAGTCAAACATTGCATGGAAAATCGTTGTTTCTCGTTCAATTTCTGGTGAAAAGTCGAAAATCATACTACGATGTAAAATTTATACGTGACGGGTCTTTTATCGGTCGATTTAAACGAAAATCGTTCACTAGAGAAAAACTTGATTGCACTGATTTGAACCAAATACGATGAAATTTCGTTTCGAAATATTTGAAAAACGTCGTTCCTTAACGAAATATGTTCGGTGATGAGCCAAAAGTCAGACAATGCATGGAAAATCGTTGTTTCTAGTTCAATTTCTGGTCAAAAGTCGAAAATCATACTTCGATGTAAAATTTATACATGACGAGTTTCTTCTTGGTCGATTCGATCAAAAAACGTTGACTAGAGAAAAACTTGATTGCACTGATTTGAACCAAACACGATGAAATTTCGTTTCGAAATATTTGAAAAACGTCGTTCCTTAACGAAATATGTTCGGTGATGAGCGAAAAGTCTGACAATGCATGGAAAATCGTTGTTTCTCGTTCAATTTCTGGTGAAAAGTCGAAAATCATACTACGATTTAAAATTTATACGTGACGAGTTATTTTTCGGTCGATTCGAATGAAAAATGTTGACGAGAGAAAAAATTGACTCCACTGATTTACACTAAATACGATGAAATTTCGTTTCGAAAATTTTGAAAACCGTCGTTTCTTCGCGAAAAATGTTCGGTGACGATCGAAAAGTCAAACATTGCATGAAAAATCGTTGTTTCTCGTTCAATTTCTGGTGAAAAGTCGAAAATCATACTACGATGTAATATTTATACGTGACGGGTCTTTTATCGGTCGATTTAGACGAAAATCGTTCACTAGAAAAAAACTTGATTGCACTGATATAAACCAAATACGATCAAATTTCGTTTCGAAATATTTGAAAAACGTCGTTCCTTAACGAAATATGTTCGGTGATGAGCGAAAAGTCAGACAATGCATGGAAAATCGTTGTTTCTCGTTCAATTTCTGGTAAAGAGTCGAAAATCATACTACGATGTAAAATTTATACGTGACGGGTCTTTTATCGGTCGATTTAAACGAAAATCGTTCACTAGAGAAAAACTTGATTGCACGGATTTGAACCAAATACGATCAAATTTCGTTTCGAAAATTTTGAAAACCGTCGTTTCTTCGCGAAAAATGTTCGGTGACGAGCGAAAAGTCAAACATTGCATGAAAAATCGTTGTTTCTCG
>JARBWI010000583.1:0-69908 GCA_037576405.1 Campoplex capitator | reverse complement strand
TCCCGGTAGGGTAAATCTCTCCTTGCCAAACAGTAGAGTCGTAAATTAGTATCCGAAACGTCGTCCTCATTCAATCTCTCGTGGTCGGTTCGTGAAACGCGTTCCTCCCTCGTTGAAGTCAAATCTGAAAACATACGACGTGACAGGATATATATTTTTTGGTGGCAGCGGTGGGATACCGTGTGTTGATCATATAACTGGTGCTATATTCAAATCAATCTATTCTCGAAGCTATCTTTTATATATTTTCTCTTCAATCAAGTTCATCAAGTAATTCAAAATGCCTATCTCATTAACTGCGGAAGAACTTCAACAACTTCACGCTCAATTAGAAACTAGAGAACTCCAGCTCAAAGAAAGGGCTGAACAACTAGCTAAACAAGAAAAATCTCTTGACGAACAAAGAGAACAAGTAGCTGCACAATTCGAAGCATTACGCGATGAAACTCATTTTTCAGAAATTGGTCGCGATGACGACAATCATGACAATCAAAATCACAATCAAGGACTCAATGAAATCATTAAAATCATGAGAGAACAATCTCGAATCAACGATACAATCCGTAAAAATCTCGATGACGTCACAGTCGAATTAGACAAATTTAAAACCGAAAGACCTAGTTCACGAGCAACGGTGCTCCCTCGCAATAATGATCAACGAGAAACGACGCACAATGAGCGTTACCAAAACGATAGACTTCCAATTCCGAGCATCAAATACAAAGATGCCCTCGAATCAGTTCCAATCTTTACCGGGTACAATATCCCCGTTCTTCGTTTTATTCGCGCTTGTAAAAAAGTCAGAGACATGTTCGAGTCTCATCACGAAACAAATTTAACCCAACTATTGAGAAATAAACTTAAAGGTCATGCGCTTACCGCACTGGAAGACGACAGCTTCCAAACAATCAAACAATTTTCCGACCGGCTTAAAACATTTTTCGGTTCTTCTAAAACAGTTAACGAGTATCGTGGTGAATTAGGATCGGTCGTTAAATCAAATTCGGAAAATATAATTCAGTACATCAGTCGCGTTAAAGACCTTCACTTCGCAATAATAGAATTGGACACGGAAATCTACGGTCCACTCTCAGTAACAACGCTTCAATCATACGAAACCGATACAACGGAATGCTTCATCAACGGGTTACCTCCCGATTTTCGAATCCGCCTTCGAGTCGAAGGTTATAGAGATCTTGATAACGTATTCGCGAAAGCAATCAAAGTCGAGCGAGAGATTTCTCGCGATCAAAAATTCATCAATCCGGTCTCGCCTCAACGTACAGCGAGAACCGCGTTCGCAACAACAGCGCCTTGCACACACTGCAATAAAACCGGGCATGATCCAGACAATTGCTGGGCAAAGTACCCGGAAAAACGTCCCAAACGCGACTATAATCGGGACAATTCTAATCGTAATAATCGCGATTTCAACAGTAATTATAATCGTTCAAATCCAAACCGCCCTCATTGCACGTATTGCGATCGTATGGGCCATCTCGAACAAAACTGTTTCAGGAAACGAAATGATTTGGCAAAAAACGAACAATCTCGTCCAATCGATCAGGGCTCATTGGACGAAGCTCAATCACGCCCTGTCAATCTAGCGAGCGCGACGCCGTTAGAACCTTCAACGTCTGCTTAAACAGACAATCAAAGTCACCTTCAGTCACCCTCGATTGCCCCCAGTTGTACGGGCTCACCGAATTTTTAATCGATACAGGGTCTGAAGTTAATCTCGTCAAAATGCAAATCGTTCGCGATACAACCGGAATAAATAATCAAAATAGAATCATGCTTAATGGGATCGCGGGTGATCCCGTTCACACTTACGGGTCAATATATGTCGAGTTGGATGGAACTCCCACTACATTTCACGTCGTCGGCGACGATTTTCCGACTCCCCAACACGCATTAATCGGAGCGGAGTTTTTCTCAAAAAATAAAGCATCAATAGATTGGTCAAAAAAATTCATTAAATGGGGAAATCAAACCCATCCGTTCACGGATTGTGACAGTATTTTCATTCCTAAAAGATCTAGAACAATCGCATTCGTTCGGGTCGAAAATCCCGAAGTAAAAGAATGTTTTATTCCCGAACTCGATTTAGGAGTCGGCGTATATTGTGGTCAAGCAATTTGCTACGTAAAAAACGGTATCGTTAAACTATACGTCCATAATTCCACTCTGGATAATCTATTGTTCAAAGTTCCAACATTAAAAGTCGAAAAATTCGACGGGATTAAAGATACATCGCTCATTCTCGCGGAAGAATACTACGATAACTTTCCCGAGGGATTTATCAAACAAGATATCGAAATCCATCATGCCTGTCCTTACCTTTGCGACAACAAAAAGGAGGGTTATTACCATAAACGCGTCCTTCAAATTCAAAAATCAAATAAAATAGACGAAATCAAAAATCTTTTGCGACTAGATCACCTCAACGCCGAGGAACTAGAAAGCGTCGACAATCTAATTCGGGACAATTCAGATCTTTTTCACTTACCAAACGATCCATTAAATTCTGTACTAGACTTCTATCATAAAATTTCGACAACCGATGATCAACCGGTATTTACGCGTCAATATCGCTTTCCGCCATTACACAAAGACGAAATAACAAAACAAGTCGGAGATCTAATTAAAAAAAAAATAACAAAAACAAGAAGGATGATAACGAAAAGAGAAAAAACTACAGTGTGCTTTAGACCACACAACTGAAGTAAAACTTTTTTTTGCACCATACAGATATATACATAAATATAAAAGAAATTTTTTTTTTTAATGTTCATGGGTTTTCATTGAAAAATCAATATTTAAGATTTGATTTTTGTTATTTATTATTTTAATTCATCGTTTCATTATTTTTCGGTTGATGGTCCTGGAACATGCATTCATACTCCGAGTCTGTATCACTCTCTGCCATAATTTAATACAATTAAAGCGAAAATTCACAAATTGTGAACTTTAAAATGAATTAAAAATTTTATTCACTCCAAACGTCGAATACATAATGTATTGAACTGAATATTAATTAATAAAATTGTTCAAGAACGGAATAAAATCACGGAAAAACAAAAATCACCGTTCGTGTAATGCTAGTGAACTGACACACGGATTACTGAGATATATAGGGACCGTGCATACCTATATGCACTCTCACCAGAGTGAGAATGTGTGGTCGTGTACACACATACGTTTTATCATCTACAAAGTGCCTTTTCTCACTATTGGCGTCGCCACCAGTATGCATATACACGACTACACATTCTCACTCTGGTGAGAGTGTATAGGTATGCACGGTCCCTATATATTTCATGGACTGCCAATGAGAAAAAGAGAGAAAGGAAATATGCGCGCGCAATTCTTTCTCTCACTTGCTCCTATAGGGCTTCCATCAACGTAATGGGCAATGAGAGAAAGTGAGAAAGGAAATGTGCGAGCACACCACTCTCTCTTGCTGAAAAGAAAATGTGCGTGCGCACCCGAATGTAAGAGTGGGGTATACGAAACATAACTCTCTCTCTTTTTGTCTTTACCAACATATATCTCCCTCTCAACTTCCGTTCGCTTCGCCCGATCACACTTTCCGTAACGCTCTCACCAGTTTACTACCCAAGCCCAGCGCGTGTATAGAAGTTTTACTTCAATAACGTTATCGAGCCATCACTTTCACCCTATAGCTCGCCCTTGTGGATAGTCCCGAAAAAAGAGGATTCCCAGGGTAACAAACGGTGGAGGATGGTAATAGACTATCGAAATTTAAACGAAAAAACGATTGGGGATGCCTATCCCCTCCCTCAAATAAACGAAATTCTGGATCAACTTGGCGAGGCCAAGTATTTCTCGGTATTCGACCTTGCTAGCGGTTTCCACCAGATCAAGGTCGACCCAAACGATAAGCACAAAACCGCCTTTTCCACACCATTTGGCCATTACGAATTCAACCGTATGCCTTTCGGCCTCAAAAACGCTCCTGCCACTTTTCAACGGTTAATGGACCGTGTCCTTGTAGGACTTCAGGGCATCGAGCTATTCGTTTATCTCGACGATATAGTCATCTATTCAAAAACTCTAGCGGAACATCAAATCAAATTTAATAAACTCGCTTGTCGTCTACGTAACGCAAATCTTAGCTTGCAACCAGATAAATGCGAATTCCTCCGTCGTGAGGTGGGTTACCTAGGTCACGTTATCAGTGACGAGGGTGTACGACCCGATCCAAAAAAGATTTCGGCCCTACAAAATTATCCGGCCCCCACAAACCAGAAAAAGATCAAACAATTTCTTGGTTTAGCCGGTTATTACCGGCGTTTCATCGAAAATTTTTCCGGCACTGCAAAGCCGCTCACTAATCTGCTCAAAAAGGGAGTCCCGTTTAAATGGACGGAGACCCAACAAAAATCTTTTGATCTCTTAAGAGAAGCTCTTTGTAAAGAACCAATATTGCAATACCCAGATTTTAACCAAGCTTTCATCATAACAACCGATGCTTCCAACGTCGCAATCGGCGGCGTACTCAGCCAGGGCGAAATCGGCAAGGATAAGCCCATCGCCTACGCTTCTCGTACTCTCAACAAACACGAGCTTAACTATTCAACCATCGAGAAAGAATGTCTCGCAATCATCTACTGCGTTAATCATTTCAGGCCCTATATTTATGGCCGTGAATTCTTGCTTCTCACCGACCACCAACCTTTAGTGTGGTTAAATTCGGTTAAAGATCCCGCTAATCGACTAGTCCATTGGCGACTAAGTTTATCAAACTATCAATACAAAATCAAATACAAACCTGGGAGGGTAAACAGCAATGCTGATGCCTTGTCCCGCAATCCACCTGAAACGTCAAAAACAGTCTTCGTTGTAAGACACAAACCTAAAAAGAGAAAACTTAACCTAGAAAACTTACCTTCCGTTCACGAGTCCGAATCCAGGTCCGCTGAGTCCGCATCCGAGTCCGAGTCCGAATACGATTCCGAGTCTAGTGAACGCATTTTCAGTCCACCTCTTCGTCCTAAAAGAAAAAGTAAAAATCAATTGAATCAAGATATCGAAATGGAGATTTGTCAGAAAAAAAAGAAAAGAAAAAGAAAAACAGCTGATACTTCCCCGGTGGAAGGAGGATCACGAGGCGATCCTATCGCGTCCGGCAGTCAAGATGACACGGATTTGTCGATGTTGGAAAGCTCGCCCTCTGACCAACGGGCCCCAGCTGATCTGTTATCAAAAAGAGTTCAAGTCAAAGTCAAAAGAAGGAAAATCGCTGGATATTCCCTGGAAATAGGGGGATCACGAGACAATCCTATTGGGACTAGTAATCGAGACGATTCAAAGTCACCGATGTTGGAAAGTTCGCCCTCCTATCACCAGGCCCCAGCCTCAAGTCAAAGCGGAAATCAAGCCGCGAGTCAAAGCGGAAATCAAGCCGCGAGTCAAGTCGGAAATCAGGCCGACAATCAAAATGAAAATTCAAATCTTTCTGGCGAGAAATCAAATCGCCTCAAGTCAAGTAACGAGAACTCAAATCGTTTCAAAAATAAAGAAAAAGTAACTGACAATCTCAATCAAATCAAAAGCGGAAATCAAGCCGCGAATCAAGTCGGAAATCAGGCCGACAATCAAAGTGAAAATTCAAATCTATTCGGCGAGAAATCAAATCGCCTCAAATCAAACGAGAATTCAAATCGTGAGAAAAGTAAAGAAGTAAACGATAATCAGAATCAAATCGAAGATGAAAATAATGACGAAGTTTTAACATTAAGTGACTATCAAAGCGAAAACGAAATCGAATTAGAATCGGACGAAGATACCGAGCTTCTTGTCGATCCGAACCCCCAGTACGTCAATCAGGAAAATCAAGAGTTCGCCATAGAAGGCGCATTATCAATTCACGAAACTCGCGATAATCTTTCAATGCAGAAAGGCAATATAGTAATCTTTATCACTCGTTCGTATAAACCTGTTGACGCTGGAGCGAAGGAACTTCAATCAATGAATAAACTGCCAAAATTCGAAAACATCACAATTTACCGAGTCAAGGTTCAAATCGAGAAAAATTGGCGTATCATTGCCTTACCAGTTCTTTTCCACGAGAAAGAAAATTTAGCATTCGACGATCTCGAAGAAACGTTCGAATCATTTCGTGATATCATAATGGAAGAGGGAATCACGTCATTCTCTATAGCAAAATCAGAATTAGTCGGAGGCATTCCATGGCCCGACATAAAAAATCAACTAGTAAACTCGTTAAAAGATTCAGCAATAACAATTACGATATGCAAACAATTAATAAGATTTCCATCGGAACAGGAAAGAGTCGAAATAATTTGCGAAAAACATTCTTCAATAATTGGCGGCCACAAAGGCGTCAACAAAACGTACAAACGAATCAGAGAAAATTTTTACTGGGAAAATATGAAATCCCAAATCCAAGAGTTCATCTCAAAGTGTAAAAATTGTCAACTCAAAAAACTTGTGAGGGTCAAAACGAAGCAGCCAATGATAATCACCGACACTCCTGGGTCGGCTTTCGATAAAATCTCTATGGACATTGTGGGTCCGCTCCCAATAACGAAAAAGGGGAATTCATATATTCTAACAATCCAGGACTTGCTCACAAAATATTCAATGGCTGTTCCGTTATCAAGGACCACGTCAGTCGATATCGCTAACGCCTTCATCAATCACTTTATTCCTCGATTCGGTGCCCCTAAGGCCATTCTTACCGATCAAGGCGCAAACTTCTTATCGACTTTAATCAAATCAATCGCTAAAAAGTACAGGATCAAACTGTATCAAACAACCGCATTTCATCCGCAGAGTAACGGATCCATCGAAAGATCCCATCATGTATTAGCCGAGTATCTTAAGCAATTTGTAAATGAAAGAAATGATTGGGACGAATTATTAGAAATGTCAATGTTCTCATATAACACTAGCCAGCACGAGGGGACTAAATACACCCCCCACGAATTAGTTTTTGGGAAGTTAGCTAGACTTCCGTCAGGTCATCATCACGTCGAGGAACAACAGGATCCGACATACACCGAATATCTTGCGGAACTTCACGATAAAATCGACAACTTGCAAGAACTTGCTCGTAACAATCTTATTTCTGCGAAAGAGCGATCGAAACGGTATTACGACCGAAAAATCAATCCCCAACATTTCAAAGTTGGCGACGTAGTATTAATGCTCAAAGAACCGGTAAAAGGAAAATTCGGTGATCAGTATACTGAACCTTGCGAAATCATAGAAGTCCTCTCAGGGGGAAATTTGAAAATATTATTGAACGGAAAACCACGCATAGTACATGCAAATAAATTACGCGGCACTCGACTACCGCTCAATGCCTAACTCGGGGCCTTCTCATCTTCAAAAATGTTTCACCTGAATGTGATCCTCTCGTACCTGCTCAATATTTCGTCGATAACCATTGGTATCGATTCAGTCCTCATGGGATACCAGTCCCAAGTCCTCAGCAACTCCAACCGACTACTCGACCATCTTGGAAGTACAATCCAGTCGGAAATCTGGCAACCAGCGGCATCTACTCCATCGAAGAACTTAACGAACTCAGAGATCGCATAATGTTTCCCGCTGAAAAAGCCGCCCTCTTGAACACCATCGCTAGGGGATCTGCCGGTTATCCTGTACCATCGGGAGCCGTTGCCTTTCACAATCTACTAGATCAAGAAGGGCTCGATAAATTAGCTGAAGGGACCCTAAAACGAATGTGGCACGGTTTGGAGAAATTCGGAATTATCAGTGCGGGATTCTTCGGTATCATATTAATCTACTCAATGATCAAAGCAGTAATAGACATTCTCATCCAAGGATATACTTTGCATTCATTATATGGATGGAGTTTCGCGCTCATCGGAGCTCTCTGGAATTCGGTCACTCATTTATTAATCACGCGCAGATATAGAAATCATCAAGAAAACGTCTACAGTTTACCTCAAGAGCAGGAACTCACCTCAGTAACTACGTCGAAGGCAAAATCAAAACCTTCACCCGCAAAAAGGGAGATATCTGGTGTAGACCCTCAACTTCTTTCTCGCCTTCCAGGCGGTTCTCAGTCACCTGAATCGTAACTTCGAACTTATCGGGGGAGGTGTTACGTCCTCGGGTCTACTCGTCAAGTCGTTGCGAATTGGCTAAAAATTTAAAACAATAATAATACATCAAGAGACTCGGTAGAGTCTCGGGACAAGTACGTTTGGCAGCTCTGTCGTCTGCTAGCCCGCGGCTCGCCCAGAGTATATTATCTCGAAACAAAATGATTCGCCGTGGTGGGGGTAAAATATGAAATTTCTTTCCTTAATTACGGAGCCGGGGAGAAATATTATGATTTGAAAATTGAACTGGAGACTTATTATGAAAAGAGCTTTCGATTAAGCCCTGGATCAGCACGATTGATGCCGTATTTGCTGAGAAAAAACTTTGCACAGGCTCAAGATTATGCTAAGATCGAAGTATTGGTGTGTATGTATACGACACACAATGAAAGGCATTTTGATGCTATCAAGCTTCTTATTGGTCGCGACAGAGCTGCGTTCGAAAACTCGTTGCCCACACAGCTATATGTAATAACGTGGCCCTGTGTGGCCCTGTGGCTATATATTCTTCTGCACTGTGGCTATATATTCTTCTGAATAAGTACAAACAAAAAAAACAGTGCAGATGAGCGAGCGAAAAATGTCAGCTGATATTTCGAAGGGCCATATATATTGACGCGAGTGTGAGAGAGATAGCTGAAATAAGTTCATATTTTTCCTTTCCGCCCTTGACATTTTCGAGAAAATAACTGTTACAACTTGTTCTTTGTCGAACAACGAATGTTGGCTAACCATTTATTTGCCCGGGAATGCAAGGTTATGGGAGAAGAATGTGTTGCAGGTTTGTCGTTACCGAGTCTGAACGAATGCTGTGATACTGCTTTGACAGCTCGTCATAACCTCACAAATTCGAATTTTCAGCTGGCATATTACCGACATGCTCCAATGACGGGAGAATATGCTTCATGAATGAATATGCTTCACATGTTTTGACCTATTTATTCCTACACCCACCATTTTATTCATTTATAGCATGACTTACAATGCCACAGGCATCAGATTAATCGCTAAGCGATAATATCTCTCAGGAAAATAAACTCTTGTCGCTGAGCAACATAAAAATCTTTTCGCTGAGCGACATGAATATCTTGTCGCTGAGGCAAATGAAAATCTTGTCGCTGTGAGGGCTCAGTGACATGAAAATCTTGTCGCTGCGAGGGCTCAGTGACATGAAAATCTTGTCGCTGAACCACATGAAGATTCATCGCAAAGCGATAATATCTCTCAGTGACATAAAAATCTTGTCGCTGAGCGACATGAAAATCTTGTCGCTGCGAGTGCTCAGTGACATGAAAATCTTGTTGCTGAATCACATGAAGATTAATCGCTAAGCGATAATATTTTTCATTGTCAGTGACAAAAAAATCTTGTCACTGAGGCACATGAATATCTTGTCGCTGAGGCAAATGAAAATCTTGTCACTGCGAGGGCTCAGTGACATGAAAATCTTGTCGCTGCGAGGGCTCAGTGACATGAAAATCTTGTCGCTGAACCATATAACGATTAATCGCTAAGCGATAATATTTCTCAGTGACATAAAAATCTTGTCGCTGAGGCAAATGAAAATCTTGTCGCTGCGAGGGCTCAGTGACATGAAAATCTTGTCGCTGAACCACATGAAGATTAATCGCTAAGCGATAATATCTCTCAGTGACATAAAAATCTTGTCGCTGAGCGACATGAAAATTTTGTCGCTGAAGCAAATGAAAATCTTGTCGCTGCGAGGGCTCAGTGACATAAAAATCATGTCGCTGAGCCACAAGAAAATTTTGTACATTCATCCCTTTTTGATAGTGATGCATTTTTTTCCTGCTAGAGGTAAAATTCAAAAAAAATTGTTCGAAAAAAAAAATTCTAAGAGAAATTCGAAGAAAAATCCAGGCGATTTAGTATGAAAATACGCAACTTCTTGTATCGGTAAAAATTTTCTATAAACCATATCATTCTTGGGTTATTTTGAATTTTTCAAAACTTTCTGTTTTTGGCCAAAAACGAAATAACTTTCGGGAAAAAAAACACAACAAATTTTTCAAAAGAAGAAGTTGGAGCTTTTGCATTGCATTCCAAGTTTTACATAGTAAAAGAAAAAAAAATCTCTTATATTGTGTGCCGAATCCGCGATGGTCGAAAAAAGGCATAAAAACGGTCGGGAATCAAAGTCCGTACAAGGCCAAAAAAAAATCAATGGAAAAATATTTAAATAAGGCAAACTGGAGCCTGATCCATCCTTTTTGAAAAGCCACTTTGGAAATTCGAATATCTTTCTTTTTGGCAGAGTTATCTGGTGTATCTAAACGTTTGAGCGGTAGTGTACGAGTGGATCGACGAAACTAAACCAATTTAAACCATGGGGAAAGATTCACGAAGTATGTGATCATGAAAAAATTTAGGTTTCGGAGGAGTCAGAAAAAAAGAAGTGATATCCTAGCCAAAAATCCCCTCCACGGGGAAAAAAGCCTGGACAAGTCCATTTGTTCGTGACCCCCGTTTCCATTTGTTTTCACAGAAAAATCTAACCCCGCTAAAAAAAAATTGAAACCTCCAATAAAATGAAAAATAGAAAAAAACCCTAGAAAAAAATAGTTCCTAAAAAAATGGAGAAAAACCCAAAAAAAAATTCAAGACAATTGAATAAAAATACAATAAACGTGAAAATGGAAAAAAAAAGTTGACGATTTTCGCTCAGCACTAAAAATTCTTGATATCCATAAAAGGACAAGTATTCCATTGATGGCTGAAAATCAATTAACGAGAAAAAGGGAAAACTCCCAAAAAGACATGGCACAAAAAAAAGAAATCCTTAAATACAAAATGGCGAATCGACAGAAAAATTTCATACAAAAAATAAAAAACTTAAGTTTGCCATCGCATGTTGAGCAGTTGAGCGGATACGCACAGAGAACTTGTCCAGCCCGAAAATTTTTGTATTAGCTTCCGCATATTCCCTATAAATAGCAGCGGCTGATACAAAAATTTTCGGGCCGGACAAGTACTCTGTGCGTATCCGCTCAACTGCTCAACATGCGATGGCAAACTTTAGTTTTTTATTTTTTGTATGAAGTTTTTCTGTCGATTCGCCATTTTGTATTTAAGGATTTCTTTTTTTTGTGCCATGTCTTTTTGGGAGTTTTCCCTTTTTCTCGTTAATTGATTTTCAGCCATCAATGGAATACTTGTCCTTTTATGGATATCAAGAATTTTTAGTGCTGAGCGAAAATCGTCAACTTTTTTTTTCCATTTTCACGTTTATTGTATTTTTATTCAATTGTCTTGAATTTTTTTTTGGGTTTTTCTCCATTTTTTTAGGAACTATTTTTTTCTAGGGTTTTTTTCTATTTTTCATTTTATTGGAGGTTTCAATTTTTTTTTAGCGGGGTTAGATTTTTCTGTGAAAACAAATGGAAACGGGGGTCACGAACAAATGGACTTGTCCAGGCTTTTTTCCCCGTGGAGGGGATTTTTGGCTAGGATACAAATATTCTACCAATCAATTCTTTCATAAAATCGGGTAGTATTAATATCAAGAGACTCGGTAGAGTCTCGGGACAAGTACATTGACAGCTCTGTCGTCTGCTGGCCCGAGGCTCGCCGAGACTATACTTTCTCTGAATAAAACGATTCGCGGTGGTGGGGGTAAATTTGGCATGTCATTTCGTTCAATTACGAAGCTCAGGAGTCATTTGATGCCTTGCAAATTGAACTGTAGAACAATTAGGAAATTCCCTTTCGATTGAGCCCGAAATCAGCATGATTCGTGGCGTATTTGCTGAGAAAAAACTTTGCACAGGGTCAACATTATGCAAAAACTACTAACACATTCAAGTTTTTGACGTGTCTGTATATAACACCATCAAAGGCCTCATGTCCTCGGGGCTAACTTCACGGCGGTGTCGCAGACTCACACCTCGCCGCTATAACCAAGAAAAGTGTGATCGGCTATATGTTAATTGTTTTGACAGTGCAAAGTTCGGGATGTGTGTACCGTGTGCTAGATATATTGAATCTCGTCGTGGTGAATTAGTTAATTTTGTCATTTTCTTTCGTGAAGTGTTTTTATTGAATATCTATATTTATATATTGAACAACCATCTGTCAGTTTTTGATGATGTAAACAAACAGTTTCAACATATAACGAAGTGCCGGATAAATGAAAAAAAAACGTTTATCGTCTAATGAAATGCATAAAATCTGTTTATTTTATTAAAATTGGTGGTGTGGTGTCATAATATTAAGAAAACCAGACGTACATAATAAACATCAAAAAAGTTATTCAAGTGCCATAAATATTTAAATGCGTTTTTATTACCCAGCTGCGATAAATCCAGGTTAACCTATAACTTGGAGTCAGAAATTTCATTTCGAGAACACGTAATTATTGTATATATGTATTGATTTATTGATGAATTCGAATAAAAAATCATAATGTATGTGTGCTGATTAGATTTATTGTGTCTGTGAAAATGTGTTTGCTGTGCATTTATACTTCTTCGCTTCCACTGCGGCAACATAAGTTGAAAGATTTGTTACAAAAAGTCTTTAGTTGCTCGTTAATTGACAGGATAAAATTGTTTCTCATTTTGACCTAATGAATACACCCGAACTTTAAAAAATGTTTTGGGTTCAGTGTATGCCAAGTTATTCACTTTCCGCTCTGATTGTGTATAATGATATCTAAAAGTTGTTTTGAAAAGTCTTCGGGTGCTTTTTTTCTAAGAGTATCAAAATTGGTATCGGTGAGATGCAGCGAGCACCTACAAAGTTTCACAACTTTATGAAGCGACCAGTACTTTGAGTCTTCCCACTTTCCATCTCTTATTGTAGAATTATTGATTGATGAATTCATAACAAAAAGTCTTTGGCTGTTTACTTTTCGATGCGCTCAAAATTTTGTCTGCGAATAGCCACGGAAACGACAGAAATTATTGAATTTCGTTGGACTCAGTATGCACTATGTTCATTCACTTTCCTTTACTACATGTGTCATTAGGAATTTGAAAAAAATATTTCAGGGAGTCATCGCCGGGTACTTTTTTTTCAGTAGGATCAAATTTCTATCATCGCGGTATGCAGCGGATACCTATAAAGTTTAGAATTTCTGCGAAGCGACATGTGTACCAAGTATTTCCACTCTTTGGCTCCAACTGTGACATATGAATTGGGAAACTTGTTATAAAAGTCTTCAGCGGCTTGTTCTTGAACAGCTAGGATCGAAATTGCTGTCTTTGAAACCCCATCGTCGATGCCTGAAAAAGTTTTGAATTCTGTTGGACTTGAAGTACGCTGTGTTTTTTTGCTTTCCTTCTTCGGTACTGGCATGAAGAATTGGAAAAGTGGTTTCAAATTGTTTTCCGCTGTTTTTATTCTATTAGTATCAAAAACTAGAAGATAAGTAGAATGCAGCGGACACTTGCAAACTTTGGAAATTTTTTGCAGCGACATGTGTGCTAAGTATTTCCGCTGTTCAGATTTGATTGTGGTAATGAGAGTTTGAAAAATTATTATGAAAAGTCATCGGAGGCACATTTTTGGATAGGATGGAAATTTCTGGCTTGAAAACGGAATGGATAGATAGAAAATTTTCCAATTTCGTTGGACTGAAGTGCGTTATGTCAAGAATATCTACAACTTTTGAAAACTTGTTGAAGCACTTTATGAATCATGGATGTTCTGTCGCCAAAATGCAATAAATACATCTCAATTTTCTGAATTTTGCTGGGGCTGAAGTGCACTATATTTGTTCTTCCATTTTTTCATTTTACTTGTGGTATAATAAATATGAAAAGTTGTTTCTGGAGAAGTCTTCGGATACATTTTTTCTGATGATATGAAAAATTCTGTCATCAGATCGCAACGAATACATACAACTTTTGAAAATTTCTTGAAGCAACATATGAACCATAGATTTTCACTTTTTCATTCTAGCTTTGGCATAATGGATTGAAAAATTTATTATAAAAAGTCTCCCGCTGCTCATTTTTGGATAAAATCAGAATTTTTGTCCTGAAAATCTTAAGAAAAATACATAAAAAACTTTGAAATTTTGTGGGGTCTAACTCTTTTTTACTTTACTTTTCTCATAATATATTTGAAAACGTTGTTTCAGATAGTCTTTGGATGCTCTGTTTCTGATGCTATCAAAATTTGATTCATTGGAATACAGCGGATACCTACAAACTTTGACATTTCTGTGAAGCGGCTTGTGTGCCAAGTATTTTTACTTTTTAGCTTCAACTATGGCATATGAATTAAAAAATTTGTTACAAATGTCATCGGTTACTCATTTTCGTTGCGCTTGGAGTGCGCTGTATTTTTTCGCTCCCCCTCTGTAGTTCTGGCATATTAAATTCGAAAAGTAGTTTTGAAAAGTTTTCCGCTGATTTTTTTCTGTAAGTATTAAAATGTAGATAATTGGAATGCCGCGGATACATGCAAACTTTAACATTTTTGTAAAGTGACATGTGTGCTATTTGTGAGTATTTCCACTTTTCATCATTGATTGTAGTACTATGGATTTCAAATATGATTACAAAAAATCATCGGATGCTCATTTTTTAATGGAATACAAATTTCTGGCTTCAGAACACGATGAATACATTGAGATGTTTCCAATTTTGTTAGATTCAGTGAACATTACGTTCTTCTACCCTTCGACTTCTATATTGACAAAATGAATAGAAAAATCTGTTTCAGCAATCATCGCTCTTTTTCCGGAAGTATCAAAATATGTATCATCGGAATGCAGCAGATTTTTGGCTTCTATTCGGCATAATAAATTGAAACATTTTTTATGTTTAATAAGTTCCTTTCATGGTCGCTATGCTTCTGGTTGCATTGAGATTTGTGCGAGACTAATGCAACTGATACAACTGTCCTCATTTGATAATTTTAATAACTTAATTTAATTTCTAAGGTAGGATTCTGGTTTAAATTTGTCCGCATTGCCTAATATGTTGTTTTGGAGTACCCATAAAATACTGCTATAACTCTTTGAAATTCAACGAGAATATGATAAAAACTGACACCTCTTATTCTCATGGTATTCCTTCAAAGGTAATGAAGAATATCAAGACTTTACCTCGTTGTTGACAAGATGTGAAATTATTTTTTTTTTTAACCCTTTGAAGCATAGTGACATACTGGTATGTCACCTACTTTAACTCTGTTTTCCTTCAATTCAATGGATACCAGTATGTCACTATGCTTCAAAGGGTTAATAATTTCGTGAAAGAAAGAGTTTTTATCCTGAAATTGGATGTTAGATGTTAGAAGCCGAAATTAATATCTCGCCTAAAAATCAAGATTCTCCCATGCTTTTCCATCTCGAAGGGGCAACAGAAACTAAAGTTGCAGAAAACAAATTTCAATCTTTCTGGAGACAAGCCAAAGTAACGTAATTTCAGCTACAATTCCGTGAAAAAACGAGTTTTTATCCTGAAATTATATGTTACAAGCCGAAATTCATATCTCGCCTAAAAATCAAGAATCTCCCATGCTTTTCTGTATCAAAGGGGCAAAAAAAACTAAAGTTGCATGGATAAATCCCAATCGCCTTGGAGACAAGCTAAGGTAACGTTTTTTCAATAACAATATCGTGAAAAAACGAGTTTTTATACTGAAATTGGATGTTACTAGCCGAAATTCATATCTCGCCTAAAAATCAAGATTCTCCCATGCTTTTCCGTCTTAAAGAGGCAAAAGAAACTAAAGTTGCAGGGAAAAAATCCCAATCGCCTTGGAGACAAGCTGAGGTAACGTTTTTTCAATAACAATATCATGAAAAAACGAGTTTTTATCCTGAAATTGGATGTTACAAGCTGAAATTCATATCTCGGCTGAAAATCGAGATTCTCCCATGCTTTTCCGTCTCGAAGGGGCCAAATAACCTAAAGTTGCTGAAAAAATCTCCTCCATGCCCGGGTGAAAAAACAAGGCAATATTTTTTCACTTCCAATTTAGTGGAAAAACGAATTGTTATCCTGATGTTGTGTCCGCGAAGACCGTCTCGAAGGGACGAGTTATCAGGGACGAGTATTTAAGGGATTAAGGCCAAAAGAGTTGAAACTCCAACTCAATACTTTTGTAACAAGTTAACGATAAGTTTATTTAAGTAGATACAAATTAGAGGTTTATTTGCCTCGAGACCAATCGTTCGGAATTTCGTCAAAGACTGGCGATTTTCGTTTAGTCGGTAAATTTATAGACTCGGCGGTTTCCTCCTACTCTTTTATTATTTTATTCTCGAATGTTCGATGGAGGATTTTTAGGTCGACGGACTCACTTGGAGACAACCTTCGAGTCGCTCGAGTTGGTGCATTTATGCTGAGGGTGCTTATTGCTATGCCAGCTTATTTTATGAGTGCTCGGGGCACAACATCCCTCCCCCTTTGGGAGACGAAATTTGTAATTTCGGCTAATGTGCACGAATAAAATTAATAATTTTTTGGAATTTGGTCCCTTGGCATTACAATTTTTGTTTACATTGGTATTCTTATTATTATTTACCCATTTTTTTGTAATGTTTTTCGATATTCCCTTTTTTTTTTCCTTTTATATCAAGAGACTCGGTAGAGTCTCGGGACAAGTACATTGACAGCCCTGTCGTCTGCTGGCCCGAGGCTCGCCGAGACTATACTTTCTCGAAACAAAACTTTTCGCGGTGGTGGGGGTAAAATTGGCATGTCATTTTATTGAATTACGAAGCTCAGAAGCAATTGAGGAACTTAAAAATTGAACTTTTAGCTAATTATGAAATTCTCTTTCGATTGCGCCCAAAATCAGCATGATCGGTCGCGTAATTGCTGAGAAAAAACTTTGCACGGGCTCAAGATTATGCAAAAGTGACTAACACATTCAAGAATTGACGTGTCTGTATATAACACCATCAGAGGCATTTTGATGCCTCTCGAGTTTCTGATTGGTTGGGCTGACGCACGCATACTCAGTGGATTCAGACGTATCGGTGAAACGTAGCAGCCTACACAGCAGCATGAAAAAATTCGAAAAACGATAGACGGGTGTCAGTGTCATAATAAAATGAAACCAGCCGCGATTTGATAAAAAGTACAGTTAATGAGTGATAAAAAATAATAGAAAAAATACACGTTCTTTAGAAATCACGGTTATGTTGTTGCAGTGAACTTTTACACCGTGTTATAATCCGTATCCCGATTAACCTTTTACACTGAGAGAAATGAATCGTTATCAACAAATTTTTTGTTGGGTCTATCTATTTATTTTATTAAAATTGGTGGTGTGGTGTCATAATATTAAGAAAACCTGACGTACATAATAAACATCAAAAAAGTTATTCAAGTGCCATCAATATTTAAAAGCGTTTTTATTACCCAGCTGCGATAAATCTAGGTTAACCTAAAACTTGGAGTCAGAAATTTCATTTCGGGAACCCGCAATTATTGTATATATGTATTGATTTATTGATGAATTCGAATAAAAAATCACAATAAATGTGTGCTGATTATATTTATTGTTTCATCATTATCTATTGAACTGTCATATTTTTTAACTCCAGACTGCCCGCAGGTCAAGTTTCACCAGTTTGCTGGAAAATGTGTTTGCTGTGCAATTATACTTCTTTGCTTCCACTGCGGCAACATAAGTTGAAAGATTTGTTACAAAAAGACTTCAGTTGCTCGTTAATTGACAGGATAAAATTGTTTCTCATTGTGACCTAATGAATACACCAGAACTTTAAGAAATGTTTTGGGTTCAGTGTATGCCAAATTATTCACTTTCCGCTCCGATTGTGTATAATGATATCTAAAAGTTGTTTTGAAAAGTCTTCGGGTGCTTTTTTTCTGAGAGTATCAAAATTGGTATCGGTGAGATGCAACGAGCACCTACAAAGTTTCACAACTTTATGAAGCGACCAGTACATTGAGTTTTCCCATTTTCCATCTCTTATTGTAGAATTATTGATTTATGAATTCATAACAAAAAGTCTTTGACTGCTTACTTTTCGATGAGCTCAAAATTTTGTCTGCGACTAGCCACGGAAACGACAGAAATTACTGAATTTCGTTGGACTCAATGTGCACTATGTTCATTCACTTTCCTTTACTACATGTGTCATTAGGAATTTGAAAAAAATATTTCAGGAAGTCATCACCGGGTACTTTTTCTTCAGTAGGATCAAAATTCTGTCATCGGTATGCAGCGGATGCCTATAAAGTTTAGAATTTCTGCGAAGCGACATGTGTACCAAGTATTTCCACTTTTTGGCTCCAACTGTGACATATGAATTGGGAAACTTGTTATGAAAGTCTTCAGCGGCTTGTTCTTGAACAGCTAGGATCGAAATTGCTGTCTTTGAAACCCCATCACCGTTGCCTGAAAAAGTTTTGAATTCTGTTGGACTTGAAGTACGCTGTGTTTTTTTGCATTCCTTCTTTAGTACTGGCATGAAAAATTGGAAAAGTGGTTTCAAATGGTTTTCTGTTGTTTTTATTCTATTAGTATCAAAAACTAGATAAGTAGAATGCAGCGGACACCTGCAAACTTTGGTGATTTTTTGCAGCGACAAGTGTGCTAAGTATTTCCGCTGTTCAGATTTGATTGTGGTAATGAGAATTTGAAAAACTATTATAAAAAGTCATCGGAGGCACATTTTTGGATGGGATTGAAATTTCTGGCTTGAAAACGGAAGTTGTTTCGGGGGAAGTCTTCGGATACTTTTTTTCTGATGATATGAAAAATTCTGTAATCAGAATGCAACGAATACATACAACTTTTGAAAATTTCTTGAAGCAACATATGAAGCATTGGAATACAGCGGATACCTACAAACTTGGACATTTCTGTGAAGCGGCTTATGTGCCAAGTGTCTTCACTTTTTAGCTTCATCTATGGCATATGAATTAAAAAATTTGTTACAAATGTCATCGGCTACTCATTTTCGTTAAGCTTGGAGTGCGCTGTATTTTTTAGCTCACCCTCTTGAGTTCTGGCATATTTAATTCAAAAAGTCTTTCGCTGCCTTTTTTCTGTAAGTATCAAAAAGTAGATAATTGGAATGCAGCAGATAACTGCAAACTTTGATAATTTCGTGAAGTAACATGTGTACTATTTGTAAGTATTTCCACTTTTCATCGTTGATGGTAGTATTATGATATTCAAATATGATCACAAAATGTCATCGGAAGAACATTTTTGGATAGAATACGAATTTCCGTCTTCAGAAAATGATGAATCTATCAAAATGTTTCCAATTTTGTTAGATCAAGTGACCATTATGATTTGTCACCCTTCGACTTCTATTTTGGCAAAATGAATTAAAAAATCTGTTTCAGCAATCAATCATCGCTCTTTTTCCGGAAGTATCAAAATATGTATCATCGGAATGCAGCAGATTTTTGGCTTCGATTCGGCATAATAAATTGAAACATTTTTTATGTTCAATAAGTTCCTTCCATGGTCGCTATGGTTCTGGTTGCATTGAGATTTGTGCGAGACTAATGCAACTGATACAACTGTCCTTATCTGATAGTTTTAATGACCTAATTTAATTGCTAAGGTAGGTTTCTGGTTTAAATTTGTCCGCATTGCCTAATATGTTGTTTTGGAGTACCCATAAAATTCTGCTATAACTCTTTGAAACTCAACGAGAATATGATAAAAACTGACACCTCTTATTCTCATGGTATTCCTTCAAAGGTAATGAAGAATATCAAGACTTTACCTCGTTGTTGACAAAAAGTAAAATTATTATTTTTTTTTTTTTTTTTTTTACAATTTCGTGAAAAAAAGAGTTTTTATCCTGAAATTGGATGTTAGATGTTAGAAGCCGAAATTAATATCGCGCCTAAAAATCAAGATTCTCCCATGCTTTTCCATCTCAAAGGGGCAACAGAAACAAAAGTTGCAGAAAAAAATTCCAATCTTTCTGGAGACAAGCCAAAGTAACGTAATTTCATCTACAATTCCGTGAAAAAACGAGTTTTTATCCTGAAATTATATGTTACAAGCCGAAATTCATATCTCGCTTAAAAATCAAGAATCTCCCATGCTTTTCTGTATCGAAGGGGCAAAAGAAACTAAAGTTGCATGGAAAAAAACACAATCGCCTTGGAAACAAGCTGAGGTAACGTTTTTTCAATAACAATATCGTGAAAAAACGAGTTTTTATCCTAAAATTGGATGTTACAAGCCGAAATTCATATCTCGCCTAAAAATCAACATTCTCCCATGCTTTTCCGCCTCGAAGGGGCAAAAGAAACTAAAGTTGTAGGGAAAAAATCCCAATCGCCTTGGAGACAAGCTAAGGTAACGTTTTTTCAATAACAATATCGTGAAAACCGAGTTTTTATCCTGAAATTGGATGTTACAAGTTGAAATTCATATCTCGGCTGAAAATCGAGATTCTCCCATGCTTTTCCATCTCGAAGGGGCCAAATAACCTAAAGTTGCTGAAAAAATTTCCTCCATGCCCGGGTGAAAAAACAAGGCAATGTTTTTTCACTTCCAATTTAGTGCAAAAACGAGTTATTATCCTGAAGTTGAATGTTACTAGCCGAAATTCATATCTCACCTGAAAATCGAGAATCTTCCATGCTTTTTCATCTCAAAAGGGCAAAAGAAACTAAAAATGCAGTAAAAAATCCTTATCGCCCTGGAGACAAGCTAAGGTTACGTTTTTTTCATTTATCATTTTCATTTTTCAATGTAGCATGTTAACTTGAATCTTATCGATAACCTCAGTCGTTACTCGTATCAACTTGCAGAGAGGGCTTAACTACGGATGAACTAGTAACGAATTTGCAAGGGTTGAGATGTGGATTAGACCTCTTTGGGATACCATGTTTAAAAAAACGCGCCTGGAACTCTACCTCTTTGGTGGAGCGGAAAAACTTCGGGATATACAATTTTTACGTTAGGCATGTCTGTACCATGAGCATAGAATCTTTAAAAATGTACTAACATAATAACCCATAGAAATTTAATCCAAAATCTTATTATCATCAAAAAAAGGTTCAGGAATTTTTGAGAAAAAAGCTGTGATATCAAACCCAAAAATTCCCCTAGGGAAAAAAAAGGTAGGGACAAGTACATTGATGGTCCCTCGTTTTCTGATGATATCAAAAAAGTATTAAAAAAATTCTATAAAAAACATCATGAACCTTACTGAAAGTGATTTCAGCTCAATTGAAAAAAAATCATAATTCAGCAAAAAACATTAAAAAAATATAAAACTATAAATCTGTAATTATTTTGTAAAGTGAAAAAAATTCTAATGAACCGTGAGAAAATCTTAAATTCACCACTCGAAAACATTGCAGACGTAAGTAACCAAAAAATTTCGCTTGAAAACATTTTAAAAACCGATGCCCCACTCTTCTCATCTTATTAAAAAGGAGGAATGATTAAATGAATTGAAAAACTTTCTATCTAAGTTACGTACAGCATTAAAATTTATGATATCATTTCGAGGCCAAGTATTTATTGGTAATTCGGAATATTCATTCCTATGGGATGCATGAAGAACTTGAAAGAGTTCTACTAATAAATCTAAAAAGTTACCAAGTTACGTGCAGTACCAAAATTTATGATATCAACTCGAGGCCAAGTATTTTTTTAGTAATTCGGAGTATTCATTCCTACGGGACGCATCAGAAACTTGAAAAAGTTCTGAAGAATCGAAAAAGTTACCATCGAAGTTGAGTCCAGCACTAAAAATTATCATATTATTTCGAGGAGAAGTATTTTATTGATATATCGCAATTTTAACATTATGAACTTATGTTCTTATAAGGGTTGAGAATACTCGTCTGGCTCAGAACGTTTTATCGAAATGACTAGAAAATCAACAACCATAAAAATCCCCAAAATCATGCTTTCCGACAATTAGAACGATACCAACCCATTTTTTTCAACATATTCTGGCCCAAAGAGCAGTGAAGTCATGAATAACTTTTCGACAGCAGAAACTTATAAGGAATCTTCCTGCCTATGACTTTTTGATAAAATGGCTAATCCAAAAAAATCACATCGAAGGGGAAGTCATTTGTTACTTTATGGTGGTAGAGACTTATAAGAAAATCGATTCGTCTCCGACTTTTAGGATCCCCTGATATTATTCACAACATTCGACGTCGATTGGATCGGTACAAATTATGTTTAAATACGTGTTGAAAGTACTTGTCCGGCCCATCACTTTTTATTCAAATTGCTCATTCAAATCAAAATCAAAGAAGTTGAGTCATGTGTTAATTTTATGGAATAGTAATACCAGCCCCTATCGCGTCTGTTAACATAAGAAAAAAATTTTCTCCGAATTCCAGGAATGGCTCGTGTCAAATTCAACGTTTGACAATGTTTTTAACTGGATCAAATTGTGTCCGTAAATCAACTCGAAAATTTCTTGGAATGCAACGTATTATCAGTATAATGTTCTCAGCAATAGTATAGGTTGTTCTTATGCAGAATAGAATTTTTCCGCCAAAATAAACGAAGAGTAAAAAATGCCGTAATTGCAATATAATCTAGAGGCTACCGAATCAAATTTTGTACGCGAATAAACTCGATAATTTCTTAAAATGCGACTTATCATCAGTTCAATGTTCTCAGCAATAGTATTGGTTGGTTCTTATACCGAATAGAATATGTCTGCTGAAAGAAATGAGGAGTAAAACAGGTCGTCATTGCAATATAATCTGCGGGGTTATCATAGATGGTTAGAAATTTTTATTGTGTCGCGTGCATTTTTTCATGGATACACAATAAGATCCCTTGTTTATTACAGGAGAGTTCCATTACATTCTTTTACAATTAATAGAATTGAGTTAAAATACCTGAAGGTATTTTTCTCAATTCCCTGATTTCCATTCTCCTGATTCAAGAGCCCTGATTTTGATTTGAATGAGCAATTTGAATAAAAAGTGATGGGCCGGACAAGTACTTTCAACACGTATTTAAACATAATTTGTACCGATCCAATCGACGTCGAATGTTGTGAATAATATCAGGGGATCCTAAAAGTCGGAGACGAATCGATTTTCTTATAAGTCTCTACCACCATAAAGTAACAAATGACTTCCCCTTCGATGTGATTTTTTTGGATTAGCCATTTTATCAAAAAGTCATAGGCAGGAAGATTCCTTATAAGTTTCTGCTGTCGAAAAGTTATTCATGACTTCACTGCTCTTTGGGCCAGAATATGTTGAAAAAAATGGGTTGGTATCGTTCTAATTGTCGGAAAGCATGATTTTGGGGATTTTTATGGTTGTTGATTTTCTAGTCATTTCGATAAAACGTTCTGAGCCAGACGAGTATTCTCAACCCTTATAAGAACATAAGTTCATAATGTTAAAATTGCGATATATCAATAAAATACTTCTCCTCGAAATAATATGATAATTTTTAGTGCTGGACTCAACTTCGATGGTAACTTTTTCGATTCTTCAGAACTTTTTCAAGTTTCTGATGCGTCCCGTAGGAATGAATACTCCGAATTACTAAAAAAATACTTGGCCTCGAGTTGATATCATAAATTTTGGTACTGCACGTAACTTGGTAACTTTTTAGATTTATTAGTAGAACTCTTTCAAGTTCTTCATGCATCCCATAGGAATGAATATTCCGAATTACCAATAAATACTTGGCCTCGAAATGATATCATAAATTTTAATGCTGTACGTAACTTAGATAGAAAGTTTTTCAATTCATTTAATCATTCCTCCTTTTTAATAAGATGAGAAGAGTGGGGCATCGGTTTTTAAAATGTTTTCAAGCGAAATTTTTTGGTTACTTACGTCTGCAATGTTTTCGAGTGGTGAATTTAAGATTTTCTCACGGTTCATTAGAATTTTTTTCACTTTACAAAATAATTACAGATTTATAGTTTTATATTTTTTTAATGTTTTTTGCTGAATTATGATTTTTTTTCAATTGAGCTGAAATCACTTTCAGTAAGGTTCATGATGTTTTTTATAGAATTTTTTTAATACTTTTTTGATATCATCAGAAAACGAGGGACCATCAATGTACTTGTCCCTACCTTTTTTTTCCCTAGGGGAATTTTTGGGTTTTATTATATATATATATATTAATTTTTTTTTTTTTTTTTTTTTTTTTTTTTTTTTTTTTTGTTAAAGTTATCACATTGAACTGTTTGTGTTTGATTGTCTAGGAATTGGTCGTACAATGACTTTTTCTTCAGTTAGATCGGTAATTGACTGTTCTCTCTTTCTTTTATTCGGCCTTGCCATGAATGTTGGTGCCATTTCGATGTCGTTTGTACTTTGGATTAGTCTGATTCGTTGGCAATGTTTGATTTTAAATACTGTTAGTACGACGATTATTATTATTATTAATGTCATTGTAATGGCACTTAGGGAGTAATTTCCTACGATGTGGTACGGATGTGCCCATACGTTAGGTTGTTCTTCTAGTTTTTTCTTTAAAATTTCAATTCTTTCGCCTAGGGCGTTCGTTTCTAATGGATTTGTTATTATTTTTGACGGTATGCTGTAATTGAAGATTGAGTGATTAATATTGACATTTTTTATCATGCTTGTCAGGTTGTACAACGGTGCAAATACGATTGATTCATCTTGGTTAATTTCTCTTACAGTTAACAATTGATAATTCGCTGATGTGACGGAACATTCTCCGTCCAAAGCCAAGAGTCCCGTATCGCTGATAATAGTGTGTACCGTCGATGCGTTTTTACAGTCTATTCTGACGTTTTCTGGTTTAGGTGCTACGAAAAGCCACCTACCCTCTTTTTCTAGGGTTATTACTATGGTTTTTTCCAGTTTTACAATTCTTTGGTTACAAGATAATTCTTCCGGTGTGCTACCTAGATAAATAGCTATTTCGCATGGAGTGTTATCTCTGATTATTTGTAGAGATTGTTTAGGTTTGTAATAATAGGTTTCGTCTACTTTTTTGACTTTGTTAAGTTCTTCTTCAGTTAACGATAAATATGTTCTTTTGTAGCTGTCTATTATTATGATTTTCTTTGTTGTTTCGATAAAATGAAATTGACTTCCGTTTACTCTAGTTGGTAACGGATATACTTTGTTGATTTTTAATATTGTGTTTTCGACTAGTGGGAATTTAATTACTAGTACGAATCTTAAATTTGCTGTGTAGCTTGTGATTTCGGCAGTTTTTAATAAATTTGTCATTTCGCTACTTTTAATGTTTGTTGGGAAGTTTAATCCTTTTGGAATGTAAGGAGTAGCTTTTGAAAGATAGTTGGTTAATTGTTGGGGTGAAATTACTGTAGGGTTTATGGTTCCCTTGTAAATTTCGGTTAAGAAGTTTGCTACTTGGTTTACGTCTCGGTTAAATGCGTCGATAATAGTCGTGACTGCATTAATGTTTTCGTCTATTAATTGTTTTTCTTTTATTTTTGAAAATTGTCCTTCAACTGTATTTTTTATTTTTTCTATAGCCGTTCTTAGAATGTCAAGATTGTCGATAAATTCGCTAGTAGTTTGATTATATAAATTCAGTGTGGAATGTAATATTTGTAAATTTTCTTTAAGCATGTCTTCGTGTGTTTTTTGTCTATTCGCTATTTCGTCGATTTTTTCGTTTATTTTTTGTGCGTCGTCTTCATCTAGATTTCCTGTGATTGCTTTTATTATGGTACCTAGACCGTTTATTAAGCCTCTTTTTGTTCGCGTTTCGCCGGTACCTGCGAAATGGTATATCGCTATAATATTTGAATGTATTTTTCGTACCATCGGTCTCAAACTAGTCTCTATACTCGCACAGAGTATGTCATTCGTTGATTTTTTGCAAATTTCGCTTAGAGTATCGAGTGCTCTCATTAAAGAATCTTCCTTCCTTTCCATAAAATGCAAATCCATGTGGATTGCTAATTTCCATGTTCCTTTTACCAAATATAACGATCCTATTTCCTCGTAATATATTCCGGGTGACGTTTGGAATTTTTCCACTCGGAATTTGTTTTTTACCGACGGTTCGTTTCCTCCTACGAATCCGCTCATGACCGCGTACCTGTAAAGGTATTACCATTAGAGTGTCTGACGGTCGGTAATGTAGGGAATTTAAATAGGTGGGTATGGTAGGGTATTTCTATCCCGGTGTTCTCCGGCGCTGTACCTTTATGTTCTATCTCTTTTTAATTCTCGATTCAAATTTGCTGATTTTGCATTTTTGTTTTCTTTCACGTTGCATTATCTTTTCGCAAGTTAGTTACAGTCCAAACGTTCTTCGTGTCAGTTCCATTTTTTCTTTTAAAGTTAAAAAAAAAAATTTCTTCAAAATGTCCGATGGTGAATATACGTTGGTTTTTGCTTCGGACGACGTGTTTTTACGCGATCGCGCCATTTTCGAGTTGGTGGAAGATCGTCGTCGCGAAGTTTCGGTAAGTTCAATATTGTTTTTTCTCTTTTGTAATAAATTTTAACTTTAATAGTATTTTAATAATTATTTGTTTATTTCTTTAATATTTTATAGATTGCTATTTACGGGCCGTCTTTTGGTGACCCCCGTCGTCGGGTCACGGATTTCGACTATTTGGTCTATATGTACCGTGCCCAATTTGTCGTAAGTGTTATTTATTAATTTACATATTTTATTTTTATTTTTGTTATTATTTTATTTTATTATTAAATTGAGTATTTTATAATCATATTTTTCCTTTTTCTTTTTTTTTTCTAGGCCCTTCTAGAGGAGATTGGTGCCTATCGGCGGTGGGTCCGTGAGGCCCACCGGGTCGATGAATTCGGGCGTTACCCGGGGGCCGACGGGTTTGACGTCGGCTTTGTTCGGTGGATGTTCGAGGGGCGGTGGGGCCAGGAACATCCCGAGGATGATTGGGATCATCCGGCCTGGTCCCACCCCAATGGAATAATTTCGGCTTATAACGCCGATTAATTTTTAATATTTACAAAATTGTAAATTTTTTTTTTTTTTCCTTTAATAAATCTTTAATATTGTATTTCCTGAGTGTTTTTTGTTTTATTTATTATCCTTTTGTCCCTTTAATTCTTCCTATGAATCTATTCTTATTAATTATTTTTATTCGTTTAAAAAATTTTTGTTTCAATTGCTCATTATTTATTTTGTTTATTTATTTCGATTTTTTAATTACTTGTTTATTTCAATTTCTCAATATCTATTTCATTGCATCTTTTATTTAATAAATTTCATGTTAATTCATTTAAAATTTTTATTTTTCATATATTTTCCATTTCCTAATCTTTAGTCAGTTTCTTGTATTTTCTATTATTCTTTTTATTCATTATATAATTTTTTTTTTTCAATATGGCGTCGTTGTGGCGTGGCGTCGTCACCACGTGGGGTCGATGCTAGAGTGCACCGGGTCCCCGGCTACTTACGCGGTGTACTATCTGAAGTTCGCCGCTGCCGTATTATATTTTTCATGTGAGCAGTGGCGCGCAGCGCCGCTACTTGATCGGCGAGCTCGAGAGTTGCTGGCTAGTGGGTAACGTAGGGCTTGATTCGCTCTACGTGAACGCGTATCGTCCGCCGCCCACTGCCGATACTGTAGTTTACCTCCGAGTCTCGACTTTTTATTACGTATGGCCCCGTCCATTTCGGAGTCAATTTAGATGATCTTCCTCGGCGTACAGTCGTGTCCAAAAGTAGTACCTTGTCACCAACATGGTATTCGATTTTATTGATGTTTTCTTTTTGTTTTTCGACTATTTTTTCTTTTCTGTTTATTAGATTTTCTCTGGCGACTTGCCAAGTTGCTCTTAGACGTTCTCGTAGTTCTGATACGTAGTCGTCATACGTATACGTAGTTCTTGGTGCCTGTTGTAGTGCTGTTGGTAAAACAGGTTTCTTTCCGAATATTAATTCGTAAGGGGTGAATCCTGTGGCTGAATGGGGTGTCGTGTTGTATGTGAACATTGCGTATGGCAACCATTCATCCCAGTCCCGTTGATCTTCCTGTATGAAATGTTTTAGATATTCGGCAAGAGTTCGATGAGACCTTTCAAGGGCTCCGTTCGATTGAGGGTGATATGCCGTTGTTTGAATCTTTTTGATGTGTAATAATTTGCACATTTCTTTGAATAAATCGCTCAAAAAGTTCGTTCCTTGATCTGATAAAATCGTTTGAGGTGTTCCGAATTTGCATATTATTTCTGTTATTAATCCTTTTGCAACTTCTTTTGCTTCTTGGTTTTCGAGAGGGATTGCTGCGCTATATTTCGTTAAAAGATCTTGAAAAGTGAGGATATATTTATTACCTTTTTCCGTTTCTGGTAAGGGTCCTACGATATCGACAGCACATTTTTCGAATGATTTTTCTGGTGTGTCGGTAATTACCATCGGTGCTTTGTTAATCTTCGTTACCTTGTTTCTCTGGCATTTATCGCACTCGGAAACGTATTCTTTTATATCTTTTTTCATTCCTCGCCAGCGATATTTTTCTTGTATTCGTTGCGTCATTCTTTTTATTCCAGGGTGTCCCCCGAGAGGCGTATCGTGATACTCTCTCAATATTATCTTTCTCTCTCTTTCGCTTGGGCGTTCCATGTCGACATCGGAGTGTTCGGTTTCACTCTCGCTTTCTCTTTCTATTTCGTCTTCTTTTTCCTTATCTTCGACCACTCTCGGCTGTTTATCAGGTCGGCCATTCTGATTAGGGCTGGACCGATTATCCGAGGAGGCTGGATCGTCTGGAGAAGATGGATTCGCGTCGTTTATGATTTTTCGCGGTCTTCCCCGCCC
The DNA here is from genome assembly GCA_037576405.1 of Campoplex capitator. Taxonomy (NCBI): domain Eukaryota; kingdom Metazoa; phylum Arthropoda; class Insecta; order Hymenoptera; family Ichneumonidae; genus Campoplex; species Campoplex capitator. The sequence goes on along the minus strand of JARBWI010000583.1, from coordinate 41,091 downwards.
CCTCTTTTTCGGCTGATCTTTGTTATTGTTTTTATCGACCGTGATCGCGTATATTCGACTCAAAGCGTCAGCATTCGTGTTCTTTTTTCCTTCTTTATATTCAATTTTGTACGTATATTCTTCCAATTTTATTCTCCATCGCATTAACCTTGAACCTGGATCTTTTACGTTGAATAACCAGGTGAGGGGTTGGTGATCGGTGACGATAATAAATTTTGTTCCGTAAATATACGGTCGGAATTGATTTACTGCCCAAACGATCGCTAGCATTTCTTTTTCTGTAGCTGAATAATTTGTTTCCGCTTTGTTTAACGTTCTACTCGCGTAACAAATCGGTAGATCTTCTCCTACTTTTCCCTGTGACAGGATGGCTCCTATCGCTTTATCGGATGCGTCTGTCGTGACGATAAAAGTTTTTGTGAAGTCGGGATATTGTAGTATAGGTGCGGTGCTGAGAGTTTCTTTCAGCGTTTCAAAAGTTGCTTGCGTATGTTCGTTCCACTCGAATTTTTTGTCCTTCTTTATTAATTCTGTTAGAGGTTTTGCTAATTTTGAGAAGTCTTGAATGAATTTTCTGTAATATCCTGCGAGTCCTAGAAATGATTGGACTTCTTTCACGTTTTTTGGTGTTGGAAAATTTTTTACAGCTTTAATTTTTTCAGGATCGGGTTTTACTCCCACTTCGGTGATGATGTGACCTAGATATTGCGTTTCTTTTCTCAAAAATTGACATTTTTTCGGTTGTACTTTCAACTGAGCTTCTCTTAATCTTTTAAAGACTTCTTTTAACCTTTCGTTGTGTTCCTTGAAACTTGATCCGTGTATTACGATATCGTCCAGATATACGTAACATTTGAGACCTTGAAGGCCTGCTAGGACAGCGTCCATCAATCTTTGAAAAGTTGGTGGAGCGTTTTTCAACCCGAAAGGCATTCGATTGTATTCGTAGTGTCCTAACGGTGTCGAAAATGCAGTTTTTTGTTTGTCATCTTCTGCCATCGGGATTTGATGAAATCCTGATGCGAGATATAGCGTTGTAAAATATTTCGCTCGCCCTAATTGGTCTAATATTTCAGTGATGTTGGGTAGGAATCTCCCTCGGTGACCTCGTTTAATTTACGAAAATCTACTACAACTCTCTTTTTTATATTACCCTGAGCGTCCGCCTTTTTTGGAACGACCAGTAGTGGTGCATTCCACGGGCTTCTGCTTGGTCTAATTATTCCGCTTTTGAGCATTTCCTGTGTTTGAGTCATCACTTCTTGTTTGTGATTCTCTGGTAATCTGTACGGGCGAATATTAACCGGTACGGTGCCTTCTTTCGTATAAATACGATGTTCCACGAGATTCGTGTTTCCTAATTCTTCTCCTTCCAGGTGGAATATATCTCCATATTCTTTGCAAAATTCCTGGAGGAATTTTTCTTCTTCTTTATTGAGGTGTGACTGTTCTCCGATTTCTTTTAATATTTGTTTTACTCTTTTTTCTTTTTCTCCGGCGCTGGCTACGTAAATCTCAGTGGCGGGAGAATTTTCTATTTCAGCATTTTTTTCGTTAATTTTCTCTTGATAATTCTCGATTTCTTCTATTTCGACAGAAGGTCTTTCAAGATTTATTTCTTTTTCCGACGTGTTCAAAAACATGATTGGAATGGACATTCTTTTTTCTGAAACTATTCCCTGCCCCATTTTTATTCCTTTTTCTATTTCTCGAGCTGCTACGCATCCTATTGCCAAATTTTTTGCTTTAACGTAATGGATACTTTCTGAGCGGGGAGGTAATTTGATTTTTCCTGCTCCGTTAATCAAAGGTTCGACGTGACCGTACATTTTGATAATTCGGCCACCCAAAATGTCGACCTTGTGTTTTTTCATGAAATCCAAACCCAAAATTCCGTCCGTTTTAATTGGAACGTCGTTGTCTACGACGAAAAATCCATGCAGGATGTTGACGGCGGGTGTTTTAATCTCGATAATTACTTTGCAAAGGGCTTTAAAGGTTTTTCCTCCTACGCCTGTTAGTTCGACTGTTTCTTCTATAATTTCTGTGTTTAATTTTAACACACTTCTTTTTATTATGCAGCATTGAGCTCCCGTATCAGCTTTCAAGAGGAGAGCTGAATTTATTGATTGCGGAGATGTGACATAAAAATCACTAGCCAAGCCCCATGAATCTACAGAATTTATTTCGAATTTTCTTTGCGAATTTTCCACGCTACTTTTGAGCGAACCTGTAGGTTGGTTAGTCTCCAAACAGCTGACGTACGCATTCTGCCGCTCGGCTGTCCGTTCGAGGAGACTGAGGGTCAATGAACCCATAGTTTTCTTTTCTTCTGTGTTTCCGCTGTTCGATTGATTCTGATTTTGATTTTGATTATTTTGTCCATTTTGACCATTATTTTGTTGATTATTTTGATAACCTCTGTTTCTACCTCTATTTCCTTGATTTCCGCGATAATTATTTCCGTTATTAGAATTTCCTCTGTTTCCCTGATGATTTTGATTTCTACTGTTATTACCTCGATAATTATTTCCTCGGTAATTGTTTCCTTGATAATTATTTCCTCTTTGTTCGCCATTTTTATTTTTTCTATTCCAACAATCGTCATAGATATGTCCTGGTTTTTTGCAGTAATTACAAAAAAGAGAATTTATGCTTCGATTGGGAGTCGGTAATTGATTATTTCCGTTATTTCCGTAATTTCCATTTCGATATCCCGTGCTCCTACAATCTCGTGCGAGATGACCTCGTTTGTTACATTTATTGCAAGTTATTGAGCCGTTTCCATTCCCGTTTGGTGACTCCTTTTTTCCTTGTTGAACTTTTTCTTCGTCTATCGCCGCGGTAATGGCTTCGCTTAAGTTAGAATAACGTCGCGCTTTTATTATAGTTTGATACTCCTTTTTCAATCCTTCTTGGAAGCTAGAAAGGGCTAATCTTCGAACGTATCTTTCTACAGTTATTTGATCGTTCAAAGTCGGTTCATCTCTAATGCTGGATTCGATTAAATTCATCATAATATCTTCCATTCTTCTACCATAATCTTTTACCGATTCATTAAATCTCTGTCGGCTCGAATAGAGTTCAGTTTGTAAAGCTCCTACGGTTCTTGTGCCGCAAAATAATTCTAATATAACTGTCTTAAAAGTCTCGAAATTGGGGATGTTTTTATATCGAACTTCTGATCTTGCTTTACCGGTTAATTTGATAGTTAATACAGTTTCTAATAAAATTTCCTGATCTTCCTCGTGTATGAATTTGTTAGCGTGCGCAAAGGCATCTACTAGTTCACGGGCTTCTTCCGGTTTTGTACCGTCAAATCGAGGAATTAAACTCCGCGCTTCTTTGAGAGACATGGTGCCTCTGAGTCGATGTGAATTATTAAGCGGATTATTTCTGGGCTCTACGTACGCGTTATTTTCCCTATCGTCACGGTTTCCGTCATCACCGTTTCCATCATCTCTATTATTTCCATTATTTATACCGATTCCGCTACCACCGGCTTGTTCGTTTTGTGACATGTTTACAGTTGTTTCGGGATTTTCATTCAAATTAAGCGCTGGTAAATTATCAATATTTATTAATTCTATTATGGAATCGTCCAAAGAACCATCAGATTCGAATTTTATTGGGTCAATATGTATTTTCTTTCTTTGTTTCACAGCGGGCTCTTCATCAGATCTTACTTTTTCTCGGTCGAATCGGACTTTAGTATTAAAGAATGACTCGAGTGATCGCGATATAGTGCTAACACCGGGTAATTGGAGACGTTCGACGTACTCTTCCTCGTTGTTAGACATATAAAATTTTTATATACGCTCTGGCTTTGGCGGATTACAATTTAAAATAATGTTCCGTCACTTACATTAGGATGATCGCTATCATGATGCTCGTTGATCGTTGTCAGGTCAATCGGGGTCGAATTCAGGGTCGATTTTCTTCTTTTCAGTCTTCCTTCCTTCATTCCTTCCTTCCTTCTTTTTTGAGTCTTGACGTTGATCGGTCTGCTTTGGAATCGATGCTCGATAGTCGAATAGAACAGTAAGGTCCTCGTTCGATGTACGAATTGTCTAGAATTATCGATGTTCCTCAGCAATCTGGTTCTCTTCCGTTTCACCTCGTAGACGTGTCAGGTTTCTTGAGTTGTGGCAATCCCACCGCTGCCACCAATGTTGTGTCCGCGAAGACCGTCTCGAAGGGACGAGTTATCAGGGACGAGTATTTAAGGGATTAAGGCCAAAAGAGTTGAAACTCCAACTCAATACTTTTGTAACAAGTTAACGATAAGTTTATTTAAGTAGATACAAATTAGAGGTTTATTTGCCTCGAGACCAATCGTTCGGAATTTCGTCAAAGACTGGCGATTTTCGTTTAGTCGGTAAATTTATAGACTCGGCGGTTTCCTCCTACTCTTTTATTATTTTATTCTCGAATGTTCGATGGAGGATTTTTAGGTCGACGGACTCACTTGGAGACAACCTTCGAGTCGCTCGAGTTGGTGCATTTATGCTGAGGGTGCTTATTGCTATGCCAGCTTATTTTATGAGTGCTCGGGGCACAACACTGAAGTTGAATGTTACTAGCCGAAATTCATATCTATCACCTAAAAATCGAGAATCTTCTATGCTTTTTCATCTCAAAAGGGCAAAAGAAACTAAAGTTGCAGGAAAAAAATCACAATCACCCTAGAAACGAGCCAAGGTAACGTTTTTTCATCTACACTTTCGTGAAAAAACGAGTTTTTATCGTGGAATTTGATGTTACAAGCCGAAATCCATATCTCGCCTGAAAATCAAGATTCTCCCTTGCCTTTCCGTCTCAAAGAGGCAAAAAAAACTAAAGTTGCAGAAAAAAATCCCTATCGCCCTGGAGACAAGATAAGGTTACGTTTTTTTCATTTATCATTTTCATTTTTCAATGTAGCATGTTGACTTGAATCTTATCGATAACCTCAGTCGTTACTCGTATCAACTTGCAGAGACGGTCCATCTACGGATGAACTAGAAACGAATTTGCAAACGACGAGATGTGAATTGGGCCTTTTGGGAATACCATGTTAAAAAAAAAAACACGCCTGGAACTCTACCTCTGTGGTGGTGCGGATAAACTTCGCGATATACAATTTTTACGTTAGGCATGTCTGTACCATGAGCATAGAATCTTTAAAATGTACTAACATAATAACCCATAGAAATTTAAACCAAAATCTTATTATCATCAAAAAAGGTTGAGGAATTTTTGAGAAAAAAGCTGTGATATCAAACCCAAAAATTCCCCTAGGGAAAAAAAGGTCGGGACAAGTACATTGATGGTCCCTCGTTTACTGATGATATCAAAAGAGTGTAAAAAAAATTCTATAAAAAAATCATGGACCTTACTGAAAGTGATTTCAACACAATTGAAAAAAAATTACAATTCAGCAAAAAACATTATTAAAAAAAAATAAAACTATAAATCTGTAATTATTTTGTGAAGTGAAAAAAATTCTAATAAACCGTGAGAAAATCTTAAATACACCACTCGAAAACATTGCTGATGTAAATAACCAAAAAATTTTGCTTGAAAACATTTTAAAAACCGATACCCCACTCTTCTCATCTTATAAAAAAGGAGGAACGACTAAACGAATTGAAAAAGTTTCCATCTAAGTTACGTACAGCATTAAAATTTATGATACCATTTCGAGGCCAAGTATTTATTGGTAATTGGTAATATTCATTCCTATGGGATGCATGAAGAACTTGAAAGAGTTCTACTAATAAATCAAAAAAGTTACCAAGTTACGTGCAGTACCAAAATTTATGATATCAACTCGAGGCCAAGTATTTTTTAGCAATTCGGAGTATTCATTCCTATGGGACGCATCAGAAACTTGAAAAAGTTCTGAAGAATCAAAAAAGTTACTATCTAAGTTGAGTCCAGCACTAAAAATTATCATATCAATTCGAGGAGAAGTATTTTATTAATAATTCGCAATTTTAACATTATGAAATTATGTTCTCATAAGGGTTGAGAATACTCGTCTGGCTCAGAACGTTTTATCGAAATGACTAGAAAATCAACAACCATAAAAATCCTCAAAATTTTGCTTTCCGACAATTAGAACGATACCGACCCATTTTTTTTCAACATATTCTGGCCCAAAGAGCAGTGAAGTCATGAGTAACTTTTCGACAGCAGAAACTTATAAGGAATCTTCCTGCCCATGACTTTTTGATAAAATGGCTAATCCAAAAAAAATCACATCGAAGGGGAAGTCATTTGTTACTTTATGGTGGTAGAGACTTATAAGAAAATCGATTCGTCTCCGACTTAAGGATCCCCTGATGTTATTCACAACATTCGACGTCGATTGGATCGGTACAAATTATGTTTAAATACGTGTTAAAAGTACTTGTCCGGCCCATCACTTTTTATTCAAATTGCTCATTCAAATCAAGATCAAAGAAATTGATTCATGTGTTAATTTTATGGAATAGTAATACCAGCTGCTACCGCGTCTGTTTACATAAGAAAAAAATTTTCTCCGAATTCCAGGAAACGCTCGTGTCATCAAACTCAACGTTTGACAATGTTTTTAACTGGATCAATTTGTGTCCGTAAATCAACTCGAAAATTTCTTGGAATGCAACGTATTATCAGTATAATGTTCTCAGCAATAGTATAGGTTGTTCTCATGCCGAATAGAATTTTTCCGCCAAAATAAACGACGAGTAAAAAATGCCGTAACTGCAATATAATCTAGAGGCTACCGAATCAAATTGTGTACGCGAATAAACTCGATAATTTCTTAAAATGCGACTTATCATCAGTTTAATGTTCTCAACAATAGTATTGGTTGGTTCTTATACCGAATAGAATTTGTTCGCTGAAAGAAATGAGGAGTAAAAAATGTCGTCATTACAATATAATCTGCGGGGTTATCATAGACGGTTAGAAATTTTTATTGTGTCGCGTGCATTTTTTCATGGATACACAATAAAATCCCTTGTATATTACAGGAAAGACCAGAAAACCTGAAGGTATTTTTCTCAATTCCCTGATTTTCATTCTCCTGATTCAAGAGCCCTGATTTTGGTTTGAATGAGCAATTTGAATAAAAAGTGATGGGCCGGACAAGTACTTTTAACACGTATTTAAACATAATTTGTACCGATCCAATCGACGTCGAATGTTGTGAATAACATCAGGGGATCCTTAAGTCGGAGACGAATCGATTTTCTTATAAGTCTCTACCACCATAAAGTAACAAATGACTTCCCCTTCGATGTGATTTTTTTTGGATTAGCCATTTTATCAAAAAGTCATGGGCAGGAAGATTCCTTATAAGTTTCTGCTGTCGAAAAGTTACTCATGACTTCACTGCTCTTTGGGCCAGAATATGTTGAAAAAAAATGGGTCGGTATCGTTCTAATTGTCGGAAAGCAAAATTTTGAGGATTTTTATGGTTGTTGATTTTCTAGTCATTTCGATAAAACGTTCTGAGCCAGACGAGTATTCTCAACCCTTATGAGAACATAATTTCATAATGTTAAAATTGCGAATTATTAATAAAATACTTCTCCTCGAATTGATATGATAATTTTTAGTGCTGGACTCAACTTAGATAGTAACTTTTTTGATTCTTCAGAACTTTTTCAAGTTTCTGATGCGTCCCATAGGAATGAATACTCCGAATTGCTAAAAAATACTTGGCCTCGAGTTGATATCATAAATTTTGGTACTGCACGTAACTTGGTAACTTTTTTGATTTATTAGTAGAACTCTTTCAAGTTCTTCATGCATCCCATAGGAATGAATATTACCAATTACCAATAAATACTTGGCCTCGAAATGGTATCATAAATTTTAATGCTGTACGTAACTTAGATGGAAACTTTTTCAATTCGTTTAGTCGTTCCTCCTTTTTTATAAGATGAGAAGAGTGGGGTATCGGTTTTTAAAATGTTTTCAAGCAAAATTTTTTGGTTATTTACATCAGCAATGTTTTCGAGTGGTGTATTTAAGATTTTCTCACGGTTTATTAGAATTTTTTTCACTTCACAAAATAATTACAGATTTATAGTTTTATTTTTTTTTAATAATGTTTTTTGCTGAATTGTAATTTTTTCTCAATTGTGTTGAAATCACTTTCAGTAAGGTCCATGATTTTTTTATAGAATTTTTTTTACACTCTTTTGATATCATCAGTAAACGAGGGACCATCAATGTACTTGTCCCGACCTTTTTTTCCCTAGGGGAATTTTTGGGTTTCATATATTTCATTAATATTTTATTATGTCATTTTTGGAACACTATGTTCGTATTATGTAATCTCGCTTAATATTTCTAAGCAATAAAATCTATCGTTAGAATAAGTAAATTTATCGGCGACAAGACTAATTGATTGTCACTCCAACAATCATTATCAACGAACGAACTAAAATATCTCTCGATCTAACGAAATACTTCATAACAAATCATATCACGGGTATAAAACTGATCAGTAGACAGTCAACAAACATTTCCATACAGAAAATTTGACGATATCAGACATATTTTTCTATGTCAAATCATTCACCGACGAACGGTATCGAAGGTCAAAAATCGACCAACAAACCTTCAATAAACATTTGCACTTAAAATCAGTTAGAATATCAAACATTTACTAAAAACATATAAATTACTAAAATACGAAAATGGTCATATCGAATGTGCGACAATGACGACCAAACAATCTCCAAACGTTTCCAAACATATTATTAGAGAAAATCAGATATTCAAAATAGTTACCGACCGATGGTAACAAATATAAAATTCAGTTCCAAACGTCAATATCAATAAACAATGACCAACATACGGTTAACAAACATTTTGACATAAAATTAGTAACAAATCAACATTTCGAAAAACTGGACAAATTTATTAATTCACAGTACTGAACAGAAATATACACAAAACAATGACTAACATACGATTTACAAACGTTCTAAGTCACATTCATCATCAATACTTACGATCCAAAAAATTGGACAAATTCATTAAAAAACGTTAACAAACAATGACATATGTATGACAAAGACGAAAAACGACTAACAAACGCTTTCAGATAAAATTGTTAGAAATATCGAATATTCAAAATAGTTACCAACTGATGGTAAAAATCGTGAAAATCATTACCGACCAATAATAAAGACTTAAAAAGAGCCACCGTACCGTCAGTAGTCAATTCCAACAAAATTTAAGACGATATCGTATATTTTTCGAAAATGAGAAAAACGCTAAAACACAATAATAAACAATGTCATATATGTAACAATGACCAACAAACGATTTACAATCGTTTCCAAATAATTACCGACTGATGGTAACCAAATTCAAATTTATACCAAACGATAAAAAATATATAACAATCATAAGTGAACAATTTAAAAGCGTTCTGAGACAAAATATTCAACTTCCGAACATTATTTATAAAATTTATATCTCGGAAAAACCAACAAACAATTTCCAAAACATTACACATAATTAGTCCTCTAAAGGGTCGCCCTTTATATCGTCAACTTATATTGTTAATTAACAAAATAATCTATTAGCTATAAAACTCTTCGCCACTCAAGGCTCACATGTAAAGAAAAATCGAACATGAATGTACTCATACTTACCTTTTGAAATGAAAGACCCCATAGAACGTCATCTTTACTCAATTTACCCAGTACATTATCCTTCCCGCATGAAAAACCATATACATTACCTTTTCTACATAAATTTCTATATAAAGTCCATTTTACATGAAAATCCCCATACATTACTTTTTCTGCATATAAACACCTATATAAAATACATTTTACACGAAATTCCCGATACATTACCTTTTTTGAATATAAACACCTATATATTACACATCTTACATGAAAGAACCTATATAAAAGTTATTTTGAATGAAAAAACCTATATCTAATACTTTCCTCAAAATCCATCCACCCAAAATTGAATAAAAATATAAAACCTATCAATACTTACCTATACGAAAGGGTAGATCCACGTTCGATACTTCTTATTACATTATATAGGGGTTACTACCCCGAAAGACATTGTCTTAATTAAGTACTGCGTCATTAGAATAAGAAATCCTTTGTTGTCTGCCTGGGTTAATTATTCCATAAGGAAAAATATCATATAACTCCCTTATCAAATCACTTTTTAGCTGACCTAAGCTTCGACTCAGAACAAAGGAGTCCCACGGTCCAGCCATCCCCTCCACCATGGTCATCTTCAAACGCGAAGAGGGGAAGCCTACTTCTACTCCTCGATCATCTCAGGAGAGCAATCAGTCCCGTCGAGATCAGCATAGAGCACGGTCGTGGAGCCTCTGCTATACTACATCTATACTACATCGAGTCTCTATCAATTCAAAGTTATAAGTGTATTATTGAGAGTTTATTTCAAAGTCTGTAACAATATATTAACAAAAGTCTATTCAAGTGTTCGTTCAATTTATTTACGACGTTTACCTCTCATTAATTACATTTAATTCAATCATTCTCATCGAAGTTTTTACGCGAGTTTCCCGGCTTTTTCAATCGAAGTTCAACGTGAGTTCTCTTGGAATATCAGTGGCATCGTTTAGTTCATCGTTGTCCATCGTTGTTTCTATTATCGTTTTCTCAGTTCATCGTTGTTTCTCCAGTGCTCCGTTGTTAAATAATTCTTCGAAAGCCGTTAATTGACCAAGTGTTCGCGTTCTTTTCGGGATTCGTTTCAAATAATTTCTTTTTCTTCTTTTTCTTTTAAAATCTCAATTATCAATCGCGATATTTATAAACAATTTTCTCATTTTTATTAAACTCAGTTCTAAGTATTTCGCGACTTTTTTCCAAACAAATTTCTCGTTTATTTACAAATCTTTTAAGTGTTCATAAAATATTAAAATAAATTCAAATACTTAGTTTTTGGCGCTTGAACTTATTCTATTTATCCCAGCTGTGCCTATGACACTTGCACGCTGCGCTCTGAGTCAAATAAATACAAGTGCTTTTATTTAATAATATTTTATTTTTCACGAACAATTTAATTTCATCAAGATCGTTTCGGTCAATTGTTTATTTCTGTTTTCGAGGTACCAAGTAAAATTTAAACTATTTTCTTTGTCATTAATCATTATTCGAGTGACAATTTGAGATTGTTAATCTTATCCCAGCCGTGCCTATGACACTTGCACGCTGCGCTCTTGGATAAATAATTTCAAATAATTCGTGTTCAGTGTTTGAATAAATTATACTTACCCCGGCTGTGCCTATGACACTTGCACGCTGCGCTCTGAGTGAAATAAATTCAAATACATCTTTTCTTTCTTTGATAATCTGGACCTCGTAAATAACTCAATTTCGCTCTTGATCGAACCGAAACCATTTTCTTTATTTGAATTCAAGTATACGAGACTGTTTGGGGAAGTGACGGATCGTGTATTATAAAATCATTTTCTTTATTTAACAAATTCAGTTTCAAATCATTTTTTCGTGGCAAATAAAAATTCAAATCGTTTTTATTACAAATTCAAATCAAATAACATTTAAAATCATTCATTTTCAATTAATACAATTCGAGTCATATCTTTTATTTAACACATTTCAGAACATATTCGCGACATTTCAAATCTTTCTTTATTTTTCTTTATCTAAAATTTCAGTTTGGCGAAAGTTTGAATTTTTGTTCATCCCCGCATCCGATAGCGATCGTTTCCGCTCGCTCCTCCTCACCTCGCATCCTTCCCTCTCCGCTCTTCTGTGCCCAAAAACTTGCACGTTGAGCTTCCCCAAAAGTACCTGAAATCAGAACAAAAATGCATTCTTTCGTTTCAAATAGTCTCTCTTTTCCAAATGCCTAGTCAAAGAGTAGGCTGGTGTGTCGCCATCCGCAAGGCAATTTTCAAGCAGTGGGCCAGAGCTGCCCATCCTGGGAGGAGTAATAAGTCCCTCCTTCGACAACTTTTAGAGCGCAATTATCTCAGGGCAATCCGTCAGTCAAGAGTTCCACGGATCACAAGAAATAGAGCTGTGGTCGATCAAATTGTCATCATTGACGATACTGGCAGCCAAAGACGTCTACGCATCGCTGGAAATCCTACGTGGCGTAATCATCAAGATCATCCTCCGGAAGTCGTCACCATCTCCGACGATTCAACATTGAACGAGGATCAACCGGACATCGAACTCATCCAGGAGATAGAAGTCGTCACCCTGGATTAGCTCATCTCTTCATCTTCATACCCTCTACGCTTCACCGTTCCTGAAAGGTAAGAAACCACGTCTACCATATTTTTGCTTACCTTTTAATTTTCATCCTACCACCAGTCGATCAGCTCACATTCGACTCTCATCCCGGTAGGGTAAATCTCTCCTTGCCAAACAGTAGAGTCGTAAATTAGTATCCGAAACGTCGTCCTCATTCAATCTCTCGTGGTCGGTTCGTGAAACGCGTTCCTCCCTCGTTGAAGTCAAATCTGAAAACATACGACGTGACACAATATTTGACTTTTCGCTCATCACCGAACATTTTTCGTTAAGAAACAACGGTTTTCAAAATTTTCGAAACGAAATTTCATCGTATTTGGTGTAAATCAGTGGAGTCAATTTTTTCTCTCGTTATTATTTTTCATTCGAATCGACCGAAAAATAACTCGTCACGTATAAATTTGACATCGTAGTATGATTTTCGACTTTTCACCAGAAATTGAACGAGAAACAACGATTTTTCATGCACCGAACATTTTTCGCGAAGAAACGACGGTTTTTAAAATTTTCGAAACGAAATTTGATCGTATTTGGTTTAAATCAGTGCAATCAAGTTTTTCTCTAGTCAACGTTTTCTGATCGAATCGACAAAAAAGAAACTATTGATGTATAAATTTTACATCGAAGTATGATTTTCGACTTCTGACCAGAAGTTAAACGAGAAACAAAGATTTTTCATGCAATGTTTGACTTTTCGCTCATCACCGAACATTTTTCGCGAAGAAACGACGGTTTTCAAAATTTTCGAAACTAAAATTGATCGTATTCGGTTCAAGTCAGTAGAGTCAACTTTTTCTCCCGTCAACATTCTTCATTCGAATCGACCGAAAAATAACTCGTCACGTATAAATTTTACATCGAAGTATGATTTTCGACTTTTGACCAGAAATAAAACGAGAAACAACGATTTTTCATGCAATATTTGACTTTTCGCTCATCACCGAACATTTTTCGTGAAAGAACGACGTTTTTCAAAATTGTCGAGACGAAAATTGATCGTATTTGGTTCAAATTTTTTGATCGATTCGACCAAGAAGAAACCCGTCATGTATAAATTTTACATCGAAGTATGATTTTCGACCTTCGACCAGAAATTAAACGAGAAAAAACGATTTTTCATGCAATGTTTGACTTTTCGCTCATCACCGAACATTTTTCGCGTAGAAACGACGGTTTTCAAAATTTTCGGAACGAAATTTCATCGTATTTGGTGTAAATCAGTAGAGTCAATTTTTTCTCTCGTCAACATTTTTTATTCGAATCGACCGAAAAATAACTTGTCACGTATAAATTTTACATCGCAGTATGATTTTCGACTTTTGACCAGAAATTGAACTAGAAACAACGATTTTTCATGCAATATCTGACTTTTCGCTCATCACCGAACATTTTTCGCGAAGAAACGACGGTTTTCAAAATTTTCGAAACGAAATTTGATCGTATTTGGTTAAAATCAGTGCAATCAAGTTTTCTCTAGTCAACGATTTTCGTTTAAATTGACCGATAAAAGACTCGTCACGTATGAATTACATCGTAGTATGATTTTCGACTTTTCACCAGAAATTTAACGGGAAACAACGATTTTTCATGCAATGTTTGACTTTTCGCTCATCACCGAACATTTTTCGCGAAGAAACGACGGTTTTTAAAATTTCCGAAACGAAATTTGATCGTATTTGGTTTAAATCAGTGCAATCAAGTTTTTCTCTAGTCAACGTTTTCTGATCGAATCGACAAAAAAGAAACTATTGATGTATAAATTTTACATCGAAGTATGATTTTCGACTTTTGACCAGAAGGTCAACGAGAAACAACGATTTTTCATGCAATGTTTGACTTTTCGCTCATCACCGAACATTTTTCGTGAAGGAACGACGGTTTTCAAAATTTTTGGAACGAAATTTCATCGTATTTGGTGTGAATCAGTGGAGTAAATTTTTTCTCTCGTCAACGATTTTCGTTCAAATCGACCGAAAAGAGACTCGTATCGTATAACTTTACATCGTAGTATTCTCGACTTTTGACCAGAAATTGAACGAGAAACAACGATTTTTCATGCATTGTCTGACTTTTCGCTCATCACCGAACATATTTCGTTAAGGAACGACGTTTTTCAAATATTGTGAAACGAAATTTCATCGTGTTTTGTTCAAATCAGTGCAATCGAGTTTTTCTCTAGTCAACGTTTTTTGATCGAATCAACCAAGAAGAAACTCGTCACGTATAAATCTTACATCGAAGTATGATTTTCGACTTTTGACCAGAAACTGAACTAGAAACAACGATTTTTCATGCAATGTTTGACTTTTCGCTCATCACCGAACATTTTTCGCGAAGAAACGACGGTTTACAAAATTTTCGAATCGAAATTTGATCGTATTTGGTTCAAATCAGTGCAATCAAGTTTTTCTCCAGTCAACGTTTTTTGATAGAATCGACCAAGAAGAAACTCGTCATGTATAAATTTTACATCGAAGTATGATTTTCGACTTTTGACCAGAAATAAAACGAGAAACAACGATTTTTCATGCAATGTCCGACTCTTCGCTCATCACCGAACATTTTTCGTGAAAAAACGACGTTTTTCAAAATTTGCGAAACTAAATTTGATCGTATTTGGTACAAATCAGTGCAATCCAGTTTTTCTCTCGTCAACGTTTTTCGTTCTAATCGACCGAAAAGAGACTCGTCACGTATAAATTTTACATCGTAGTATGATTTTCGACGTTTCACCAGAAATTGAACGAGAAACAACGATTTTTCATGCAATGTTTGACTTTTCGCTCATCACCGAACATTTTTCGCGTAGAAACGACGGTTTTCAAAATTTTCGGAACGAAATTTCATCGTATTTGGTGTAAATCAGTAGAGTCAATTTTTTCTCTCGTCAACATTTTTTATTCGAATCGACCGAAAAATAACTTGTCACGTATAAATTTTACATCGCAGTATGATTTTCGACTTTTGACCAGAAATTGAACTAGAAACAACGATTTTTCATGCAATATTTGACTTTTCGCTCATCACCGAACATTTTTCGTTAAGAAACAACGGTTTTCAAAATTTTCGAAACGAAATTTCATCGTATTTGGTGTAAATCAGTGGAGTCAATTTTTTCTCTCGTTATTATTTTTCATTCGAATCGACCGAAAAATAACTCGTCACGTATAAATTTGACATCGTAGTATGATTTTCGACTTTTCACCAGAAATTGAACGAGAAACAACGATTTTTCATGCACCGAACATTTTTCGCGAAGAAACGACGGTTTTTGAAATTTTCGAAACGAAATTTGATCGTATTTGGTTTAAATCAGTGCAATCAAGTTTTTCTCTAGTCAACGTTTTCTGATCGAATCGACAAAAAAGAAACTATTGATGTATAAATTTTACATCGAAGTATGATTTTCGACTTTTGACCAGAAGGTCAACGAGAAACAAAGATTTTTCATGCAATGTTTGAATTTTCGCTCATCACCGAGAATTTTTCGCGAAGAAACGACGGTTTTCAAAATTTTCGAAACGAAATTTCATCGTATTTGGTGTAAATCAGTGGATCAATTTTTTCTCTCGTCAACATTTTTCATTCGAATCGACCGAAAAATAACGCGTCACGTATAAATTTTACATCGAAGTATGATTTTCGACTTTTGACCAGAAATTAAACTAGAAACAATGATTTTTCATGCAATGTCCGACTCTTCGCTCATCACCGAACATTTTTCGTGAAAAAACGACGTTTTTCAAAATTTGCGAAACTAAATTTGATCGTATTTGGTACGAATCAGTGCAATCCAGTTTTTCTCTCGTCAACGTTTTTCGTTCTAATCGATCGAAGGGAGACTCGTCACGTATGAATTTTACGTCGAAGTATGATTTTCGACTTTTGACCAGAAATTAAACTAGAAACAATGATTTTTCATGCATTGTCTGACGACTATTCGCTCATCACCGAACATATTTCGTTAAGAAACGACGGTTTTCAAAATTTTCGAAACGAAATTTCATCGTATTTGGTGTAAATCAGTGGAGTCAATTTTTTCTCTCGTTAACATTTTTCATTCGAATCGACCGAAAAATAACTCGTCACGTATAAATTTGACATCGTAGTATGATTTTCGACTTTTCACCAGAAATTGAACGAGAAACAACGATTTTTCGTGCACCGAACATTTTTCGCGAAGAAACGACGGTTTTTAAAATTTTCGAAACGAAATTTGATCGTATTTGGTGTGAATCAGTGGAGTAAATTTTTTCTCTCGTCAACGATTTTCGTTCAAATCGACCGAAAAGAGACTTGTATCGTATAACTTTACATCGTAGTATGATTCTCGACTTTTGACCAGAAATTTAACGGGAAACAACGATTTTTCATGCATTGTCTGACTTTTCGCTCATCACCGAACATATTTCGTTAAGGAACGACGTTTTTCAAATATTTTGAAACGAAATTTCATCGTGTTTGGTTCAAATCAGTGCAATCGAGTTTTTCTCTAGTCAACGTTTATTGATCGAATCAACCAAGAAGAAACTCGTCATGTATAAATTTTACATCAAAGTATGATTTTCGACTTCTGACCAAAAATTAAACGGAGAAACAAAGATTTTTCATGCAATGTTTGAATTTTCGCTCATCACCGAACATTTTTCACGAAGAAACGACGGTTTTCAATATTTTTTAAACGAAATTTCATCCTATTTGGTGTAAATCAGTGGAGTCAATTTTTTCTCTCGTTAACATTTTTCATTCGAATCGACCGAAAAATAACTCGTCACATATAAATTTGACATCGTAGTATGATTTTCGACTTTTCACCAGAAATTGAACGAGAAACACCGATTTTTCATGCAATGTTTGAATTTTCGCTCATCACCGAACATTTTCGCGAAGAAACGACGGTATCCAAATTTTTCGAAACGAAATTTCATCGTATTTGGTGTAAATCAGTGGAGTCAATTTTTTCTCTCGTCAACATTTTTCATTCGAATCGACCGAAAAATAACGCGTCACGTATAAATTTTACATCGAAGTATGATTTTCGACTTTTGACCAGAAATTAAACTAGAAACAATGATTTTTCATGCAATGTCCGACTCTTCGCTCATCACCGAACATTTTTCGTGAAAAAACGACGTTTTTCAAAATTTGCGGAACTAAATTTGATCGTATTTGGTACAAATCAGTGCAATCCACTTATTCTCTCGTCAACGTTTTTCGTTCTAATCGATCGAAGGGAGACTCGTCACGTATGAATTTTACGTCGAAGTATGATTTTCGACTTTTGACCAGAAATTAAACTAGAAACAATGATTTTTCATGCATTGTCTGACTATTCGCTCATCACCGAACATATTTCGTTAAGAAACGACGGTTTTCAAAATTTTCGAAACGAAATTTCATCGTATTTGGTGTAAATCAGTGGAGTCAATTTTTTCTCTCGTTAACATTTTTCATTCGAATCGACCGAAAAATAACTCGTCACGTATAAATTTGACATCGTAGTATGATTTTCGACTTTTCACCAGAAATTGAACGAGAAACAACGATTTTTCATGCACCGAACATTTTTCGCGAAGAAACGACGGTTTTTAAAATTTTCGAAACGAAATTCGATCGTATTATGTTTAAATCAGTGCAATCAAGTTTTTCTCTAGTCAACGTTTTCTGATCGAATCGACAAAAAAGAAACTATTGATGTATAAATTTTACATCGAAGTATGATTTTCGACTTTTGACCAGAAGGTCAACGAGAAACAACGATTTTTCATGCAATGTTTGACTTTTCGCTCATCACCGAACATTTTTCGTGAAGGAACGACGGTTTTCAAAATTTTTGGAACGAAATTTCATCGTATTTGGTGTGAATCAGTGGAGTAAATTTTTTCTCTCGTCAACGATTTCCGTTCAAATCGACCGAAAAGAGACTCGTATCGTATAACTTTACATCGTAGTATGATTCTCGACTTTTGACCAGAAATTGAACGAGAAACAACGATTTTTCATGCATTGTCTGACTTTTCGCTCATCACCGAACATATTTCGTTAAGGAACGACGTTTTTCAAATATTGTGAAACGAAATTTCATCGTGTTTTGTTCAAATCAGTGCAATCGAGTTTTTCTCTAGTCAACGTTTTTTGATCGAATCAACCAAGAAGAAACTCGTCATGTATAAATTTTACATCGAAGTATGATTTTCGACTTTTGACCAGAAATTAAACTAGAAACAATGATTTTTCATGCATTGTCTGACTATTCGCTCATCACCGAACATATTTCGTGAAGGAACGACGGTTTTCAAAATTTTCGAAACAAAATTTCATCGTAATTGGTTTAAATCAGTGGAGTCAATTTTTCTCTCGTCAACATTTTTCATTCGAATCGACCGAAGGGAGACTCGTCACGTATGAATTTTACATCGAAGTATGATTTTCGACTTTTGACCAAAAATAAACTAGAAACAATGATTTTTCATGCATTGTCTGACTATTCGCTCATCACCGAACATATTTCGTTAAGAAACGACGGTTTTCAAAATTTTCGAAACGAAATTTCATCGTATTTGGTGTAAATCAGTGGAGTCAATTTTTCCTCTCGTTATTATTTTTCATTCGAATCGACCGAAAAATAACTCGTCACGTATAAATTTGACATCGTAGTATGATTTTCGACTTTTCACCAGAAATTGAACGAGAAACAACGATTTTTCGTGCACCGAACATTTTTCGCGAAGAAACGACGGTTTTTAAAATTTTCGAAACGAAATTTGATCGTATTTGGTGTGAATCAGTGGAGTAAATTTTTTCTCTCGTCAACGATTTTCGTTCAAATCGACCGAAAAGAGACTTGTATCGTATAACTTTACATCGTAGTATGATTCTCGACTTTTGACCAGAAATTTAACGGGAAACAACGATTTTTCATGCATTGTCTGACTTTTCGCTCATCACCGAACATATTTCGTTAAGGAACGACGTTTTTCAAATATTTTGAAACGAAATTTCATCGTGTTTGGTTCAAATCAGTGCAATCGAGTTTTTCTCTAGTCAACGTTTATTGATCGAATCAACCAAGAAGAAACTCGTCATGTATAAATTTTACATCAAAGTATGATTTTCGACTTCTGACCAAAAATTAAACGGAGAAACAAAGATTTTTCATGCAATGTTTGAATTTTCGCTCATCACCGAACATTTTTCGTGAAAGAACGACGTTTTTCAAAATTTGCGAAACAAAATTTCATCGTATTTGGTGTAAATCAGTGGAGTCAATTTTTCTCTCGTCAACATTTTTCATTCGAATCGACCGAAGGGAGACTCGTCACGTATGAATTTTACATCGAAGTATGATTTTCGACTTTTGACCAAAAATAAACTAGAAACAATGATTTTTCATGCATTGTCTGACTATTCGCTCATCACCGAACATATTTCGTTAAGAAACGACGTTTTTCAAAATTGTCGAAACGAAAATTGATCGTATTTGGTTCAAATCATTGCAATCAATTTTTTCTCTAGTCAACGTTTTTTGATCGAATCGACCAAGAAGTAACTCGTCATGTATAAATTTTACATCGAAGTATGATTTTCGACTTTTGACCACAAAATTAAACTAGAAACAATGATTTTTCATGCAATGTCCGACTCTTCGCTCATCACCGAACATTTTTCGTGAAAAAACGACGTTTTTCAAAATTTGCGAAACTAAATTTGATCGTATTTGGTACAAATCAGTGCAATCCAGTTTTTCTCTCGTCAACGTTTTTCGTTCTAATCGACCGAAAAGAGACTCGTCACGTATAAATTTTACATCGTAGTATGATTTTCGACTTTTCACCAGAAATTGAACGAGAAACAACGATTTTTCATGCAATGTTTGACTTTTCGCTCATCACCGAACATTTTTCGCGTAGAAACGACGGTTTTCAAAATTTTCGGAACGAAATTTCATCGTATTTGGTGTAAATCAGTAGAGTCAATTTTTTCTCTCGTCAACATTTTTTATTCGAATCGACCGAAAAATAACTTGTCACGTATAAATTTTACATCGCAGTATGATTTTCGACTTTTGACCAGAAATTGAACTAGAAACAACGATTTTTCATGCAATATTTGACTTTTCGCTCATCACCGAACATTTTTCGCGAAGAAACGACGGTTTTCAAAATTTTCGAAACGAAATTTGATCGTATTTGGTTTAAATCAGTGCAATGAAGTTTTCTCTAGTCAACGATTTTCGTTTAAATTGACCGATAAAAGACTCGTCACGTATGAATTACATCGTAGTATGATTTTCGACTTTTCACCAGAAATTTAACGGGAAACAACGATTTTTCATGCAATGTTTGACTTTTCGCTCATCACCGAACATTTTTCGCGAAGAAACGACGGTTTTTTAAATTTCCGAAACGAAATTTGATCGTATTTGGTTTAAATCAGTGCAATCAAGTTTTTCTCTAGTCAACGTTTTCTGATCGAATCGACAAAAAAGAAACTATTGATGTATAAATTTTACATCGAAGTATGATTTTCGACTTTTGACCAGAAGGTCAACGAGAAACAACGATTTTTCATGCAATGTTTGACTTTTCGCTCATCACCGAACATTTTTCGTGAAGGAACGACGGTTTTCAAAATTTTTGGAACGAAATTTCATCGTATTTGGTGTGAATCAGTGGAGTAAATTTTTTCTCTCGTCAACGATTTCCGTTCAAATCGACCGAAAAGAGACTCGTATCGTATAACTTTACATCGTAGTATGATTCTCGACTTTTGACCAGAAATTGAACGAGAAACAACGATTTTTCATGCATTGTCTGACTTTTCGCTCATCACCGAACATATTTCGTTAAGGAACGACGTTTTTCAAATATTGTGAAACGAAATTTCATCGTGTTTTGTTCAAATCAGTGCAATCGAGTTTTTCTCTAGTCAACGTTTTTTGATCGAATCAACCAAGAAGAAACTCGTCATGTATAAATTTTACATCGAAGTATGATTTTCGACTTTTGTCCAGAAATTAAACGAGAAACAAAGATTTTTCATGCAATGTTTGACTTTTCGCTCATCACCGAACATTTTTCGTGAAGGAACGACGGTTTTCAAAATTTTTGGAACGAAATTTCATCGTATTTGGTGTGAATCGG
Source organism: Campoplex capitator (assembly GCA_037576405.1). Classification (NCBI taxonomy): domain Eukaryota; kingdom Metazoa; phylum Arthropoda; class Insecta; order Hymenoptera; family Ichneumonidae; genus Campoplex; species Campoplex capitator. The sequence goes on along the minus strand of JARBWI010000583.1, from coordinate 19,676 downwards.
TGGAGTAAATTTTTTCTCTCGTCAACGATTTTCGTTCAAATCGACCGAATAGAGACTCGTATCGTATAACTTTACATCGTAGTATGATTCTCGACTTTTGACCAGAAATTGAACGAGAAACAACGATTTTTCATGCATTGTCTGACTTTTCGCCCATCACCGAACATATTTCGTTAAGGAACGACGTATTTCAAATATTGTAAAACGAAATTTCATCGTGTTTTGTTCAAATCAGTGCAATCGAGTTTTTCTCTAGTCAACGTTTTTTGATCGAATCAACCAAGAAGAAACTCGTCATGTATAAATTTTACATCGAAGTATGATTTTCGACTTTTGACCAGAAATTAAACTAGAAACAATGATTTTTCATGCAATGTCCGACTCTTCGCTCATCACCGAACATTTTCCGGGAAAAAACGACGATTTTCAAAATTGTCGAAACGAAAATTGATCGTATTTGGTACGAATCAGTGCAATCCAGTTTTTCTCTCGTCAACGTTTTTCGTTCTAATCGATCGAAGGGAGACTCGTCACGTATGAATTTTACGTCGAAGTATGATTTTCGACTTTTGACCAGAAATTAAACTAGAAACAATGATTTTTCATGCATTGTCTGACGACTATTCGCTCATCACCGAACATATTTCGTTAAGAAACGACGGTTTTCAAAATTTTCGAAACGAAATTTCATCGTATTTGGTGTAAATCAGTGGAGTCAATTTTTTCTCTCGTTAACATTTTTCATTCGAATCGACCGAAAAATAACTCGTCACGTATAAATTTGACATCGTAGTATGATTTTCGACTTTTCACCAGAAATTGAACGAGAAACAACGATTTTTCATGCACCGAACATTTTTCGCGAAGAAACGACGGTTTTTAAAATTTTCGAAACGAAATTCGATCGTATTATGTTTAAATCAGTGCAATCAAGTTTTTCTCTAGTCAACGTTTTCTGATCGAATCGACAAAAAAGAAACTATTGATGTATAAATTTTACATCGAAGTATGATTTTCGACTTTTGACCAGAAGGTCAACGAGAAACAACGATTTTTCATGCAATGTTTGACTTTTCGCTCATCACCGAACGTTTTTCGCGAAGAAACGACGGTTTTCAAAATTTTTGGAACGAAAGTTCATCGTATTTGGTGTGAATCAGTGGAATAAATTTTTTATCTCGTCAACGATTTTCGTTCAAATCGACCGAAAAGAGACTTGTATCGTATAACTTTACATCGTAGTATGATTCTCGACTTTTGACCAGAAATTGAACGAGAAACAACGATTTTTCATGCATTGTCTGACTTTTCGCTCATCACCGAACATATTTCGTTAAGGAACGACGTTTTTCAAATATTTTGAAACAAAATTTCATCGTGTTTGGTTCAAATCAGTGCAATCGAGTTTTTCTCTAGTCAACGTTTTTTGATCGAATCAACCAAGAAGAAACTCGTCATGTATAATTTTTACATCAAAGTATGATTTTCGACTTCTGACCAGAAGTTAAACGAGAAACAAAGATTTTTCATGCAATGTTTGACTTTTCGCTCATCACCGAACATTTTTCGCGAAGAAACGACGGTTTTCAAAATTTTCGAAACCAAAATTGATCGTATTCGGTTCAAGTCAGTAGAGTCAACTTTTTCTCCCGTCAACATTCTTCATTCGAATCGACCGAAAAATAACTCGTCACGTATAAATTTTACATCGAAGTATGATTTTCGACTTTTGACCAGAAATAAAACGAGAAACAACGATTTTTCATGCAATATTTGACTTTTCGCTCATCACCGAACATTTTTCGTGAAAGAACGACGTTTTTCAAAATTTGCGAAACAAAATTTCATCGTATTTAGTGTAAATCAGTGGAATCAATTTTTTCTCTCGTCAACATTTTCCATTCGAATCGACCGAAGGGAGACTCGTCACGTATGAATTTTACATCGAAGTATGATTTTCGACTTTTGACCAAAATTTAAACTAGAAACAATGATTTTTCATGCATTGTCTGACTATTCGCTCATCACCGAACATATTTCGTTAAGAAACGACGTTTTTCAAAATTGTCGAAACGAAAATTGATCGTATTTGGTTCAAATCAATGCAATCAATTTTTTCTCTAGTCAACGTTTTTTGATCGAATCGACCAAGAAGAAACTCGTCATGTATAAATTTTACATCGAAGTATGATTTTCGACTTTTGACCAGAAATAAAACGAGAAACAACGATTTTTCATGCAATGTTTGACTTTTCGCTCATCACCGAACATTTTTCGTGAAGGAACGACGGTTTTCAAAATTTTCGAAACAAAATTTCATCGTAATTGGTTTAAATCAGTGGAATCAATTTCATCTCTCGTCAACATTTTTCGTTTAAATCGACCGAAAAGAGACTCGTCACGTATAAATTTTACATCGTAGTATGATTTTCGACTTTTGACCAAAAATTAAACTAGAAACAATGATTTTTCATGCATTGTCTGACTATTCGCTCATCAACGAACATATTTCGTTAAGAAACGACGTTTTTCAAAATTGTCGAGACGAAAATTGATCGTATTTGGTTCAAATTTTTTGATCGATTCGACCAAGAAGAAACCCGTCATGTATAAATTTTACATCGAAGTATGATTTTCGACCTTCGACCAGAAATTAAACGAGAAAAAACGATTTTTCATGCAATGTTTGACTTTTCGCTCATCACCGAACATTTTTCGTGAAAGAACGACGTTTTTCAAAATTTGCGAAACAAAATTTCATCGTATTTGGTGTAAATCAGTGGAGTCAATTTTTCTCTCGTCAACATTTTTCATTCGAATCGACCGAAGGGAGACTCGTCACGTATGACATCGAAGTCAAATTAAACTAGAAACAATGATTTTTCATGCATTGTCTGACTATTCGCTCATCAACGAACATATTTCGTTAAGAAACGACGTTTTTCAAAATTGTCGAGACGAAAATTGATCGTATTTGGTTCAAATTTTTTGATCGATTCGACCAAGAAGAAACCCGTCATGTATAAATTTTACATCGAAGTATGATTTTCGACCTTCGACCAGAAATTAAACGAGAAAAAACGATTTTTCATGCAATGTTTGACTTTTCGCTCATCACCGAACATTTTTCGTGAAAGAACGACGTTTTTCAAAATTTGCGAAACAAAATTTCATCGTATTTGGTGTAAATCAGTGGAGTCAATTATGATTTTCGACTTTTGACCAAAAATTAAACTAGAAACAATGATTTTTCATGCATTGTCTGACTATTCGCTCATCACCGAACATATTTCGTTAAGAAACGACGTTTTTCAAAATTGTCGAAACGAAAATTGATCGTATTTGGTTCAAATCATTGCAATCAATTTTTTCTCTAGTCAACGTTTTTTGATCGAATCGACCAAGAAGAAACTCGTCATGTATAAATTTTACATCGAAGTATGATTTTCGACTTTTGACCACAAAATTAAACTCGAAACAATGATTTTTCATGCAATGTCCGACTCTTCGCTCATCACCGAACATTTTTCGTGAAAAAACGACGTTTTTCAAAATTTGCGAAACTAAATTTGATCGTATTTGGTACAAATCAGTGCAATCCAGTTTTTCTCTCGTCAACGTTTTTCGTTCTAATCGACCGAAAAGAGACTCGTCACGTATAAATTTTACATCGTAGTATGATTTTCGACTTTTCACCAGAAATTGAACGAGAAACAACGATTTTTCATGCAATGTTTGACTTTTCGCTCATCACCGAACATTTTTCGCGTAGAAACGACGGTTTTCAAAATTTTCGGAACGAAATTTCATCGTATTTGGTGTAAATCAGTAGAGTCAATTTTTTCTCTCGTCAACATTTTTTATTCGAATCGACCGAAAAATAACTTGTCACGTATAAATTTTACATCGCAGTATGATTTTCGACTTTTGACCAGAAATTGAACTAGAAACAACGATTTTTCATGCAATATTTGACTTTTCGCTCATCACCGAACATTTTTCGCGAAGAAACGACGGTTTTCAAAATTTTCGAAACGAAATTTGATCGTATTTGGTTTAAATCAGTGCAATCAAGTTTTCTCTAGTCAACGATTTTCGTTTAAATTGACCGATAAAAGACTCGTCACGTATGAATTACATCGTAGTATGATTTTCGACTTTTCACCAGAAATTTAACGGGAAACAACGATTTTTCATGCAATGTTTGACTTTTCGCTCATCACCGAACATTTTTCGCGAAGAAACGACGGTTTTTAAAATTTCCGAAACGAAATTTGATCGTATTTGGTTTAAATCAGTGCAATCAAGTTTTTCTCTAGTCAACGTTTTCTGATCGAATCGACAAAAAAGAAACTATTGATGTATAAATTTTACATCGAAGTATGATTTTCGACTTTTGACCAGAAATTAAACTAGAAACAATGATTTTTCATGCATTGTCTGACTATTCGCTCATCACCGAACATATTTCGTTAAGAAACGACGGTTTTCAAAATTTTCGAAACGAAATTTCATCGTATTTGGTGTAAATCAGTGGAGTCAATTTTTCCTCTCGTTATTATTTTTCATTCGAATCGACCGAAAAATAACTCGTCACGTATAAATTTGACATCGTAGTATGATTTTCGACTTTTCACCAGAAATTGAACGAGAAACAACGATTTTTCGTGCACCGAACATTTTTCGTGAAGGAACGACGGTTTTCAAAATTTTTGGAACGAAATTTCATCGTATTTGGTGTGAATCAGTGGAGTAAATTTTTTCTCTCGTCAACGATTTCCGTTCAAATCGACCGAAAAGAGACTCGTATCGTATAACTTTACATCGTAGTATGATTCTCGACTTTTGACCAGAAATTGAACGAGAAACAACGATTTTTCATGCATTGTCTGACTTTTCGCTCATCACCGAACATATTTCGTTAAGGAACGACGTTTTTCAAATATTGTGAAACGAAATTTCATCGTGTTTTGTTCAAATCAGTGCAATCGAGTTTTTCTCTAGTCAACGTTTTTTGATCGAATCAACCAAGAAGAAACTCGTCATGTATAAATTTTACATCGAAGTATGATTTTCGACTTTTGACCAGAAATTAAACTAGAAACAATGATTTTTCATGCATTGTCTGACTATTCGCTCATCACCGAACATATTTCGTGAAGGAACGACGGTTTTCAAAATTTTCGAAACAAAATTTCATCGTAATTGGTTTAAATCAGTGGAGTCAATTTTTCTCTCGTCAACATTTTTCATTCGAATCGACCGAAGGGAGACTCGTCACGTATGAATTTTACATCGAAGTATGATTTTCGACTTTTGACCAAAAATAAACTAGAAACAATGATTTTTCATGCATTGTCTGACTATTCGCTCATCACCGAACATATTTCGTTAAGAAACGACGGTTTTCAAAATTTTCGAAACGAAATTTCATCGTATTTGGTGTAAATCAGTGGAGTCAATTTTTCCTCTCGTTATTATTTTTCATTCGAATCGACCGAAAAATAACTCGTCACGTATAAATTTGACATCAAAGTATGATTTTCGACTTTTCACCAGAAATTGAACGAGAAACAACGATTTTTCGTGCACCGAACATTTTTCGCGAAGAAACGACGGTTTTTAAAATTTTCGAAACGAAATTTGATCGTATTTGGTGTGAATCAGTGGAGTAAATTTTTTCTCTCGTCAACGATTTTCGTTCAAATCGACCGAAAAGAGACTTGTATCGTATAACTTTACATCGTAGTATGATTCTCGACTTTTGACCAGAAATTTAACGGGAAACAACGATTTTTCATGCATTGTCTGACTTTTCGCTCATCACCGAACATATTTCGTTAAGGAACGACGTTTTTCAAATATTTTGAAACGAAATTTCATCGTGTTTGGTTCAAATCAGTGCAATCGAGTTTTTCTCTAGTCAACGTTTATTGATCGAATCAACCAAGAAGAAACTCGTCATGTATAAATTTTACATCAAAGTATGATTTTCGACTTCTGACCAAAAATTAAACGGAGAAACAAAGATTTTTCATGCAATGTTTGAATTTTCGCTCATCACCGAACATTTTTCGTGAAAGAACGACGTTTTTCAAAATTTGCGAAACAAAATTTCATCGTATTTGGTGTAAATCAGTGGAGTCAATTTTTCTCTCGTCAACATTTTTCATTCGAATCGACCGAAGGGAGACTCGTCACGTATGAATTTTACATCGAAGTATGATTTTCGACTTTTGACCAAAAATAAACTAGAAACAATGATTTTTCATGCATTGTCTGACTATTCGCTCATCACCGAACATATTTCGTTAAGAAACGACGTTTTTCAAAATTGTCGAAACGAAAATTGATCGTATTTGGTTCAAATCATTGCAATCAATTTTTTCTCTAGTCAACGTTTTTTGATCGAATCGACCAAGAAGTAACTCGTCATGTATAAATTTTACATCGAAGTATGATTTTCGACTTTTGACCACAAAATTAAACTAGAAACAATGATTTTTCATGCAATGTCCGACTCTTCGCTCATCACCGAACATTTTTCGTGAAAAAACGACGTTTTTCAAAATTTGCGAAACTAAATTTGATCGTATTTGGTACAAATCAGTGCAATCCAGTTTTTCTCTCGTCAACGTTTTTCGTTCTAATCGAACGAAAAGAGACTCGTCACGTATAAATTTTACATCGTAGTATGATTTTCGACTTTTCACCAGAAATTGAACGAGAAACAACGATTTTTCATGCAATGTTTGACTTTTCGCTCATCACCGAACATTTTTCGCGTAGAAACGACGGTTTTCAAAATTTTCGGAACGAAATTTCATCGTATTTGGTGTAAATCAGTAGAGTCAATTTTTTCTCTCGTCAACATTTTTTATTCGAATCGACCGAAAAATAACTTGTCACGTATAAATTTTACATCGCAGTATGATTTTCGACTTTTGACCAGAAATTGAACTAGAAACAACGATTTTTCATGCAATATTTGACTTTTCGCTCATCACCGAACATTTTTCGCGAAGAAACGACGGTTTTCAAAATTTTCGAAACGAAATTTGATCGTATTTGGTTTAAATCAGTGCAATCAAGTTTTCTCTAGTCAACGATTTTCGTTTAAATTGACCGATAAAAGACTCGTCACGTATGAATTACATCGTAGTATGATTTTCGACTTTTCACCAGAAATTTAACGGGAAACAACGATTTTTCATGCAATGTTTGACTTTTCGCTCATCACCGAACATTTTTCGCGAAGAAACGACGGTTTTTAAAATTTCCGAAACGAAATTTGATCGTATTTGGTTTAAATCAGTGCAATCAAGTTTTTCTCTAGTCAACGTTTTCTGATCGAATCGACAAAAAAGAAACTATTGATGTATAAATTTTACATCGAAGTATGATTTTCGACTTTTGACCAGAAGGTCAACGAGAAACAACGATTTTTCATGCAATGTTTGACTTTTCGCTCATCACCGAACATTTTTCGTGAAGGAACGACGGTTTTCAAAATTTTTGGAACGAAATTTCATCGTATTTGGTGTGAATCAGTGGAGTAAATTTTTTCTCTCGTCAACGATTTCCGTTCAAATCGACCGAAAAGAGACTCGTATCGTATAACTTTACATCGTAGTATGATTCTCGACTTTTGACCAGAAATTGAACGAGAAACAACGATTTTTCATGCATTGTCTGACTTTTCGCTCATCACCGAACATATTTCGTTAAGGAACGACGTTTTTCAAATATTGTGAAACGAAATTTCATCGTGTTTTGTTCAAATCAGTGCAATCGAGTTTTTCTCTAGTCAACGTTTTTTGATCGAATCAACCAAGAAGAAACTCGTCATGTATAAATTTTACATCGAAGTATGATTTTCGACTTTTGTCCAGAAATTAAACGAGAAACAAAGATTTTTCATGCAATGTTTGACTTTTCGCTCATCACCGAACATTTTTCGTGAAGGAACGACGGTTTTCAAAATTTTTGGAACGAAATTTCATCGTATTTGGTGTGAATCAGTGGAGTAAATTTTTTCTCTCGTCAACGATTTTCGTTCAAATCGACCGAAAAGAGACTCGTATCGTATAACTTTACATCGTAGTATGATTCTCGACTTTTGACCAGAAATTGAACGAGAAACAACGATTTTTCATGCATTGTCTGACTTTTCGCTCATCACCGAACATATTTCGTTAAGGAACGACGTTTTTCAAATATTGTGAAACGAAATTTCATCGTGTTTTGTTCAAATCAGTGCAATCGAGTTTTTCTCTAGTCAACGTTTTTTGATCGAATCAACCAAGAAGAAACTCGTCATGTATAAATTTTACATCGAAGTATGATTTTCGACTTTTGACCAGAAATTAAACTAGAAACAATGATTTTTCATGCATTGTCTGACTATTCGCTCATCACCGAACATATTTCGTTAAGAAACGACGTTTTTCAAAATTGTCGAAACGAAAATTGATCGTATTTGGTTCAAATCAGTGCAATCAATTTTTTCTCTAGTCAACGTTTTTTGATCGAATCGACCAAGAAGAAACTCGTCGTGTATAAATTTTACATCGAAGTATGATTTTCGACTTTTGACCAGAAATAAAACGAGAAACAACGATTTTTCATGCAATGTTTGACTTTTCGCTCATCACCGAACATTTTTCGTGAAGGAACGACGGTTTTCAAAATTTTCGAAACAAAATTTCATCGTAATTGGTTTAAATCAGTGGAATCAATTTCATCTCTCGTCAACATTTTTCGTTTAAATCAAAATTTTTTGTTTTGTTTTTCAAAATTTTCGGAACTAAATTTGATCGTATTTGGTACAAATCAGTGCAATCCAGTTTTTCTCTCGTCAACGTTTTTCGTTCTAATCGATCGAAGGGAGACTCGTCACGTATGAATTTTACGTCGAAGTATGATTTTCGACTTTTGACCAGAAATTAAACTAGAAACAATGATTTTTCATGCATTGTCTGACTATTCGCTCATCACCGAACATATTTCGTTAAGAAACGACGGTTTTCAAAATTTTCGAAACGAAATTTCATCGTATTTGGTGTAAATCAGTGGAGTCAATTTTTCCTCTCGTTATTATTTTTCATTCGAATCGACCGAAAAATAACTCGTCACGTATAAATTTGACATCGTAGTATGATTTTCGACTTTTCACCAGAAATTGAACGAGAAACAACGATTTTTCATGTGCAGTTTTCGCTCACCGAACATTTTTCGCGAAGAAACGACGGTTTTTAAAATTTTCGAAACGAAATTTGATCGTATTTGGTGTGAATCAGTGGAGTAAATTTTTTCTCTCGTCAACGATTTTCGTTCAAATCGACCGAAAAGAGACTTGTATCGTATAACTTTACATCGTAGTATGATTCTCGACTTTTGACCAGAAATTTAACGGGAAACAACGATTTTTCATGCATTGTCTGACTTTTCGCTCATCACCGAACATATTTCGTTAAGGAACGACGTTTTTCAAATATTTTGAAACGAAATTTCATCGTGTTTGGTTCAAATCAGTGCAATCGAGTTTTTCTCTAGTCAACGTTTATTGATCGAATCAACCAAGAAGAAACTCGTCATGTATAAATTTTACATCAAAGTATGATTTTCGACTTCTGACCAAAAATTAAACGGAGAAACAAAGATTTTTCATGCAATGTTTGAATTTTCGCTCATCACCGAACATTTTTCGTGAAAGAACGACGTTTTTCAAAATTTGCGAAACAAAATTTCATCGTATTTGGTGTAAATCAGTGGAGTCAATTTTTCTCTCGTCAACATTTTTCATTCGAGTCGACCGAAGGGAGACTCGTCACGTATGAATTTTACATCGAAGTATGATTTTCGACTTTTGACCAAAAATAAACTAGAAACAATGATTTTTCATGCATTGTCTGACTATTCGCTCATCACCGAACATATTTCGTTAAGAAACGACGTTTTTCAAAATTGTCGAAACGAAAATTGATCGTATTTGGTTCAAATCAGTGCAATCCAGTTTTTCTCTCGTCAACGTTTTTCGTTCTAATCGACCGAAAAGAGACTCGTCACGTATAAATTTTACATCGTAGTATGATTTTCGACTTTTCACCAGAAATTGAACGAGAAACAACGATTTTTCATGCAATGTTTGACTTTTCGCTCATCACCGAACATTTTTCGCGTAGAAACGACGGTTTTCAAAATTTTCGGAACGAAATTTCATCGTATTTGGTGTAAATCAGTAGAGTCAATTTTTTCTCTCGTCAACATTTTTTATTCGAATCGACCGAAAAATAACTTGTCACGTATAAATTTTACATCGCAGTATGATTTTCGACTTTTGACCAGAAATTGAACTAGAAACAACGATTTTTCATGCAATATTTGACTTTTCGCTCATCACCGAACATTTTTCGCGAAGAAACGACGGTTTTCAAAATTTTCGAAACGAAATTTGATCGTATTTGGTTTAAATCAGTGCAATCAAGTTTTCTCTAGTCAACGATTTTCGTTTAAATTGACCGATAAAAGACTCGTCACGTATGAATTACATCGTAGTATGATTTTCGACTTTTCACCAGAAATTTAACGGGAAACAACGATTTTTCATGCAATGTTTGACTTTTCGCTCATCACCGAACATTTTTCGCGAAGAAACGACGGTTTTTAAAATTTCCGAAACGAAATTTGATCGTATTTGGTTTAAATCAGTGCAATCAAGTTTTCCTCTAGTCAACGTTTTCTGATCGAATCGACAAAAAAGAAACTATTGATGTATAAATTTTACATCGAAGTATGATTTTCGACTTTTGACCAGAAGGTCAACGAGAAACAACGATTTTTCATGCAATGTTTGACTTTTCGCTCATCACCGAACATTTTTCGTGAAGGAACGACGGTTTTCAAAATTTTTGGAACGAAATTTCATCGTATTTGGTGTGAATCAGTGGAGTAAATTTTTTCTCTCGTCAACGATTTCCGTTCAAATCGACCGAAAAGAGACTCGTATCGTATAACTTTACATCGTAGTATGATTCTCGACTTTTGACCAGAAATTGAACGAGAAACAACGATTTTTCATGCATTGTCTGACTTTTCGCTCATCACCGAACATATTTCGTTAAGGAACGACGTTTTTCAAATATTGTGAAACGAAATTTCATCGTGTTTTGTTCAAATCAGTGCAATCGAGTTTTTCTCTAGTCAACGTTTTTTGATCGAATCAACCAAGAAGAAACTCGTCATGTATAAATTTTACATCGAAGTATGATTTTCGACTTTTGTCCAGAAATTAAACGAGAAACAAAGATTTTTCATGCAATGTTTGACTTTTCGCTCATCACCGAACATTTTTCGTGAAGGAACGACGGTTTTCAAAATTTTTGGAACGAAATTTCATCGTATTTGGTGTGAATCAGTGGAGTAAATTTTTTCTCTCGTCAACGATTTTCGTTCAAATCGACCGAAAAGAGACTCGTATCGTATAACTTTACATCGTAGTATGATTCTCGACTTTTGACCAGAAATTGAACGAGAAACAACGATTTTTCATGCATTGTCTGACTTTTCGCCCATCACCGAACATATTTCGTTAAGGAACGACGTTTTTCAAATATTGTAAAACGAAATTTCATCGTGTTTTGTTCAAATCAGTGCAATCGAGTTTTTCTCTAGTCAACGTTTTTTGATCGAATCAACCAAGAAGAAACTCGTCATGTATAAATTTTACATCGAAGTATGATTTTCGACTTTTGACCAGAAATTAAACTAGAAACAATGATTTTTCATGCAATGTCCGACTCTTCGCTCATCACCGAACATTTTCCGGGAAAAAACGACGATTTTCAAAATTGTCGAAACGAAAATTGATCGTATTTGGTCCAAATCAATGCAATCAATTTTTTCTCTAGTCAACGTTTTTTGATCGAATCGACAAAAAAGAAACTATTGATGTATAAATTTTACATCGAAGTATGATTTTCGACTTTTGACCAGAAGGTCAACGAGAAACAACGATTTTTCATGCAATGTTTGACTTTTCGCTCATCACCGAACGTTTTTCGCGAAGAAACGACGGTTTTCAAAATTTTTGGAACGAAAGTTCATCGTATTTGGTGTGAACCAGTGGAGTAAATTTTTTATCTCGTCTACGATTTTCGTTCAAATCGACCGAAAAGAGACTTGTATCGTATAACTTTACATCGTAGTATGATTCTCGACTTTTGACCAGAAATTGAACGAGAAACAACGATTTTTCATGCATTGTCTGACTTTTCGCTCATCACCGAACATATTTCGTTAAGGAACGACGTTTTTCAAATATTTTGAAACAAAATTTCATCGTGTTTGGTTCAAATCAGTGCAATCGAGTTTTTCTCTAGTCAACGTTTTTTGATCGAATCAACCAAGAAGAAACTCGTCATGTATAATTTTTACATCAAAGTATGATTTTCGACTTCTGACCAGAAATTAAACGAGAAACAAAGATTTTTCATGCAATGTTTGACTTTTCGCTCATCACCGAACATTTTTCGCGAAGAAACGACGGTTTTCAAAATTTTCGAAACTAAAATTGATCGTATTAGGTTCAAGTCAGTAGAGTCAACTTTTTCTCCCGTCAACATTCTTCATTCGAATCGACCGAAAAATAACTCGTCACGTATAAATCTTACATCGAAGTATGATTTTCGACTTTTGACCAGAAACTGAACTAGAAACAACGATTTTTCATGCAATGTTTGACTTTTCGCTCATCACCGAACATTTTTCGCGAAGAAACGACGGTTTACAAAATTTTCGAATCGAAATTTGATCGTATTTGGTACAAATCAGTGCAATCCAGTTTTTCTCTCGTCAACGTTTTTCGTTCTAATCGACCGAAAAGAGACTCGTCACGTATAAATTTTACATCGTAGTATGATTTTCGACTTTTCACCAGAAATTGAACGAGAAACAACGATTTTTCATGCCATGTTCGACTTTTCGCTCATCACCGAACATTTTTCGCGTAGAAACGACGGTTTTCAAAAATTTCGGAACGAAATTTCATCGTATTTGGTGTAAATCAGTAGAATCAATTTTTTCTCTCGTCAACATTTTTTATTCGAATCGACCGAAAAATAACTTGTCACGAATAAATTTTACATCGCAGTATGATTTTCGACTTTTGACCAGAAATTGAACTAGAAACAACGATTTTTCATGCAATATTTGACTTTTCGCTCATCACCGAACATTTTTCGTTAAGAAACAACGGTTTTCAAAATTTTCGAAACGAAATTTCATCGTATTTGGTGTAAATCAGTGGAGTCAATTTTTTCTCTCGTTATTATTTTTCATTCGAATCGACCGAAAAATAACTCGTCACGTATAAATTTGACATCGTAGTATGATTTTCGACTTTTCACCAGAAATTGAACGAGAAACAACGATTTTTCGTGCACCGAACATTTTTCGCGAAGAAACGACGGTTTTTAAAATTTTCGAAACGAAATTTGATCGTATTTGGTTTAAATCAGTGCAATCAAGTTTTTCTCTAGTCAACGTTTTCTGATCGAATCGACAAAAAAAAAACTATTGATGTATAAATTTTACATCGAAGTATGATTTTCGACTTTTGACCAGAAGGTCAACGAGAAACAACGATTTTTCATGCAATGTTTGACTTTTCGCTCATCACCGAACATTTTTCGCGAAGAAACGACGGTTTTCAAAATTTTTGGAACGAAAGTTCATCGTATTTGGTGTGAATCAGTGGAGTAAATTTTTTCTCTCGTCAACGATTTTCGTTCAAATCGACCGAAAAGAGACTTGTATCGTATAACTTTACATCGTAGTATGATTCTCGACTTTTGACCAGAAATTTAACGGGAAACAACGATTTTTCATGCATTGTCTGACTTTTCGCTCATCACCGAACATATTTCGTTAAGGAACGACGTTTTTCAAATATTGTGAAACGAAATTTCATCGTGTTTTGTTCAAATCAGTGCAATCGAGTTTTTCTCTAGTCAACGTTTTTTGATCGAATCAACCAAGAAGAAACTCGTCATATATAAATTTTACATCGAAGTATGATTTTCGACTTTTGTCCAGAAATTAAACGAGAAACAAAGATTTTTCATGCAATGTTTGACTTTTCGCTCATCACCGAACATTTTTCGTGAAGGAACGACGGTTTTCAAAATTTTTGGAACGAAATTTCATCGTATTTGGTGTGAATCAGTGGAGTAAATTTTTTCTCTCGTCAACGATTTTCGTTCAAATCGACCGAAAAGAGACTCGTATCGTATAACTTTACATCGTAGTATGATTCTCGACTTTTGACCAGAAATTGAACGAGAAACAACGATTTTTCATGCATTGTCTGACTTTTCGCTCATCACCGAACATATTTCGTTAAGGAACGACGTTTTTCAAATATTGTGAAACGAAATTTCATCGTGTTTTGTTCAAATCAGTGCAATCGAGTTTTTCTCTAGTCAACGTTTTTTGATCGAATCAACCAAGAAGAAACTCGTCATGTATAAGTTTTACATCGAAGTATGATTTTCGACTTTTGACCAGAAATTAAACTAGAAACAATGATTTTTCATGCAATGTCCGACTCTTCGCTCATCACCGAACATTTTCCGGGAATAAACGACGATTTTCAAAATTGTCGAAACGAAAATTGATCGTATTTGGTCCAAATCAGTGCAATCAATTTTTTCTCTAGTCAACGTTTTTTGATCGAATCAACCAAGAAGAAACTCGTCATGTATAAATTTTACATCGAAGTATGATTTTCGACTTTTGTCCAGAAATTAAACTAGAAACAATGATTTTTCATGCAATGTCCGACTCTTCGCTCATCACCGAACATTTTCCGGGAATAAACGACGATTTTCAAAATTGTCGAAACGAAAATTGATCGTATTTGGTCCAAATCAGTGCAATCAATTTTTTCTCTAGTCAACGTTTTTTGATCGAATCAACCAAGAAGAAACTCGTCATGTATAAATTTTACATCGAAGTATGATTTTCGACTTTTCTCCAGAAATTAAACGAGAAACAAAGATTTTTCATGCAATGTTTGACTTTTCGCTCATCACCGAACATTTTTCGTGAAGGAACGACGGTTTTCAAAATTTTTGGAACGAAATTTCATCGTATTTGGTGTGAATCAGTGGAGTAAATTTTTTCTCTCGTCAACGATTTTCGTTCAAATCGACCGAAAAGAGACTCGTATCGTATAACTTTACATCGTAGTATGATTCTCGACTTTTGACCAGAAATTGAACGAGAAACAACGATTTTTCATGCATTGTCTGACTTTTCGCCCATCACCGAACATATTTCGTTAAGGAACGACGTTTTTCAAATATTGTAAAACGAAATTTCATCGTGTTTTGTTCAAATCAGTGCAATCGAGTTTTTCTCTAGTCAACGTTTTTTGATCGAATCAACCAAGAAGAAACTCGTCATGTATAAATTTTACATCGAAGTATGATTTTCGACTTTTGACCAGAAATTAAACTAGAAACAACGATTTTTCATGCAATGTTTGACTTTTCGCTCATCACCGAACATTTTTCGCGAAGAAACGACGGTTTACAAAATTTTCGAATCGAAATTTGATCGTATTTGGTTCAAATCAGTGCAATCAAGTTTTTCACCAGTCAACGTTTTTTGATAGAATCGACCAAGAAGAAACTCGTCATGTATAAATTTTACATCGAAGTATGATTTTCGACTTTTGACCAGAAATAAAACGAGAAACAACGATTTTTCATGCAATGTCCGACTCTTCGCTCATCACCGAACATTTTTCGTGAAAAAACGACGTTTTTCAAAATTTGCGAAACTAAATTTGATCGTATTTGGTACAAATCAGTGCAATCCAGTTTTTCTCTCGTCAACGTTTTTCGTTCTAATCGACCGAAAAGAGACTTGTATCGTATAACTTTACATCGTAGTATGATTCTCGACTTTTGACCAGAAATTTAACGGGAAACAACGATTTTTCATGCATTGTCTGACTTTTCGCTCATCACCGAACATATTTCGTTAAGGAACGACGTTTTTCAAATATTTTGAAACGAAATTTCATCGTGTTTGGTTCAAATCAGTGCAATCGAGTTTTTCTCTAGTCAACGTTTATTGATCGAATCAACCAAGAAGAAACTCGTCATGTATAAATTTTACATTAAAGTATGATTTTCGACTTCTGACCAAAAATTAAACGAGAAACAAAGATTTTTCATGCAATGTTTGAATTTTCGCTCATCACCGAACATTTTTCACGAAGAAACGACGGTTTTCAAAATTTTCGGAACGAAATTTCATCGTATTTGGTGTAAATCAGTAGAGTCAATTTTTTCTCTCGTCAACATTTTTTATTCGAATCGACCGAAAAATAACTTGTCACGTATAAATTTTACATCGCAGTATGATTTTCGACTTTTGACCAGAAATTGAACTAGAAACAACGATTTTTCATGCAATATCAAGAGACTCGGTAGAGTCTCGGGACAAGTACATTGACAGCTCTGTCGTCTGCTGGCCCGAGGCTCGCCGAGACTATACTTTCTCTGAATAAAACGATTCGCGGTGGTGGGGGTAAATTTGGCATGTCATTTCGTTCAATTACGAAGCTCAGGAGTCATTTGATGGCTTGCAAATTGAACTGGAGATCATTCGTGGCGTATTTGCTGAGAAAAAACTTTGCACAGGGTCAACATTATGCAAAAACTACTAACACATTCAAGTTTTTGACGTGTCTGTATATAACACCATCAAAGGCCTCATGTCCTCGGGGCTAACTTCACGGCGGTGTCGCAGACTCACACCTCGCCGCTATAACCAAGAAAAGTGTGATCGGCTATATGTTAATTAGTTGTTTTGACAGTGCAAAGTTCGGGATGTGTATACCGTGTGCTAGACATATTCGTGATGAATTAGTTAATTTTGTCATTTTCTTTCGTGGACTGTTTTTATAAAATATCTACAGTTATATATTGAACAACCATCTGTCAGTTTTTGATGGTATAAACAAACAGAGTTTCGACAAATAACGAAGTGCCGGATAAATGAAAAAAACGTTTATCGTCTAATGAAGTGCATAATATCTATTTATTTTATTAAAATTGGTGGTGTGGTGTCATTATATTAAGAAAACCAGACGTACATAATAAACGTCAGAAAAGTTATTCAAGTGCCATAAATATTGAAAAGCGTTTTTATTACCCAGCTGCGATAAATATATAGGTTAACCTATAACTTGGAGTCAGAAATTTCATTCTGGGAATCCGCAATTATTGTATATATGTATTGATTTATTGATGAATTCGAATAAAAAATCATAATAAATGTGTGCTGATTAGATTTATTGTGTCATATTTTTCTTTACTCAATTTGGTCGTGCCCTTTGGTCCATTCATTTCCGCATCGATACGCAGTGTACGAATGCCAAGTTTCACCAGTTAGTTGGAAAATGTGTTTGCTGTGCATTTATACTTCTCCGCTTCCACTGCGGCAACATAAGTTGAAAGATTTGTTACAAAAAGTCTTTATAGTTGCTCGCTAATTGACAGAATTAAAATGTTTCTCATTGTGACCTAATGGATACACCCGAATTTTGAGAAATGTTTTGGGATCAGTGTATGCTAAGTTATTCAGTTTTCGCTCAGGTTGTGTATAATGAATTCAAAAAGTTGTTTTGAAAAGTCTTCGGGTGCATTTTTTCTGATAGTATCAGAATTGGTATCGGTGAGATGGAGCGAGCACCTACAAAGTTTCACAACTTTATAAAGCGATGTGTACGTTGAGAGTCTTTCCACTTTTCATCTCTTATTGTAGCATTATTGGTTGATAAATTCATAATAAAAAGTTTATGGCTGCTTACTTTTCGATGCGCTCAAAATTTTATCTGCGAATAGCCACAGAAACAACAGAAATTACTGAATTTCGTTCGACCCATTGTGCACAATATTCATTCACTTTCCTTTTCTACATGTGTCATAATGAATCCGAAAAGAAGATTTCAGGAAGTCATCGGGTACTTTTTCTTCAGTAGGATCAAAATTTGTATCATTGGTATGCAGCGGATACCTATAAACTTTGGAATTTCTGTGAAGCGACATGTGTACCAAGTATTTCCACTCTTGGGCTCCAAAACTGTGACATATGAATTGGAAATCTTGTCATAAAAGTCTTCAGCGGCTTGTTCTTGAACAGCTAGGATCTAAATTGCTGTCTTTGAAACCCCATCAATGCCTGAAAAAGTTTTGAATTCTGTTGGACTTGAAGTACGCTGTGGTTTTTGCTTTTCCTCTTTAGTACTGGCATGAAGAATTGAAAAAAGTTGTTTCAAATGGTTTTCTGCTGTCTTAATTCTATTAGCATCAAAAACTAGATATTTGGAATGCAGCGGACACCTGCAAACTTCGGAAATTTTTTGCGACAAAGAATTGTCATAAATTTTAACTTTTTCTTTCTAATTTTAGCATTATGGATTTAAAAATTTATTATAAAAAGTCTTCCGCTGCTCATTTTTGGATAAAATCAGAATTTTTGTCTCAGAAATCTTAAGAAAAATGCATAAGAAACTTTGAAATTTTGTTGGTTCTAAAGTGCACTATGCTTTACTCTTTTTTACTTTACTTTTCTCATGATATATTTAAAAAAGCTAATTCAGAAAGTTTTTGGATGCTCTGTTTCTGATGTTATCAAAATGAGATTCATTGGAATACAGCGGATACCTACAAACTTGGACATTTCTGTGAAGCGGCTTGTGTGCCAAGTATTTCCACTTTTTGACTCCGCTATGTCATATGAATTGAAAAATTTGTTACAAAAGTCTTCGGCTACTTATTTCCGTTGAGCTTGAAGTGCGCTGTATTTTTCGCTCTCCCTTTTTAGTTCTGGCATATTAAATTCAAAAAGTAGTTTTGAAAAGTCTCCCTCTGCTTTTTTTCTGTGAGTATCAAAATGTACACTACCGTCGGAAAGTTTGCGGACAAAAGTCCGAAAAAGTTCCCACACTCTTTTTCGTGTTATTCCGTCGATATTGTAGATGAATGAATTTAATGAACGGAATTTTAAAAAAGAAGAATCCCATTTGAATTTGCTTTGTTTGAAAAATTTTTGCGATTTTTTTTACGACTAGGACGTCATTTTGAAAACGACCATTTTTCGTCTTTTTTTTCCCTTTTACAGAGCGACCGCGTTTTCAGTAGAATTTTATTTTTCGAATTTCTTTGACCGGATCTTAAAAAGGCAAAGATTAAGTTTCAATTCCGTTTTTTTCTTCTTTCAAAAAAAAGTTATCATGTTATTAAATAAAAGTTGTAAAAAAAAAAAAAAAAAAAAATTCAGAAGTTCCTGCGTAACACAAAAAGAGGAGTGAAAAGTTGCCTCCAAGATTGTTCTAGTCACTAGACTTTTTTCAGAAATTTTTTTTTTCCATCAATTCTAATCGAACTCCAGGTATGTCAATTGACATACCTGGAGTTCGATTAGAATTGATGGAAAAATAATCATTCGAATCGTAATTCGAAAACTATGGGTTTTTGACCAGAAGTTCAAGTACAAGAAGTTTTATTTCTTTATTTCAAACGTGTTGGAATTTTTTCCGATTTTTTTCAAGTTTTTCAATCCGACGATGTTTATTTCGAATTTGGGATTTGATTGAAATA